>CAUYQV010035719.1:0-13501 GCA_963574575.1 Galagoides demidoff | reverse complement strand
CTGGGTGTTGTGGCAGGGGCCCGTGGTCCCAGCTACTTGGGAGGCAGAGGCAGGAGACTCGCTTGAGCCCAGGAGTTGGAGGTTGCTATGAGCTGTGATGCCATGGCACTCTACCCAGGGGAATAGCTTGAGGCTCCGTCTCAAAAAAAAAAAAAAATCCAATACAGTATACCATGTCCGGGTGGGGGGTAGGGAATTTAGGAGGTTGTGTGGATTGGGTACAGTAGGGTGTATATCCATTACCCATCTGTTGACTTCTCTCAAGTCCTGCACTGGTTGGTAATCATTGGTGAGGGGTTTCTTGACCAGGAGCAAGGGGGTGTTCCAAAGAGATTGGCATGGGACCACAATTAAGGAGGCGCAGGATGTGTGGTGTGATACCCCTTCTTGCTTCCTACAACATTGAGTATGGCCTTACTTGGGTCAGTTCAGCCCCTGGCTTGTGTTCCACCAGGATGGGAGGATGGTGTTGAGCTAGGCCCATCCCGCCGGTTTCTGCCTATGCTGACAGGTATGTGGTCAGCCAGCCAGCCATATTTACGTGGGCATTGGTGCACTGCTGATGAAGCTGATATTTATCCTCCAAGAGTACTGTCAGGACCTGGATGGGATGGCCTTTCCCCATCTGTGACTTGAGTGCCCCATTGTTCAAAGGAAATCTGGGCCCCAATCTTATTTAGTAAGTCTCAGCCCAACAATGGGTAGGGGCATTCTGGGATTACCATGAATGCATGGAATATCTGGCCCATGCCTAGGTTCACAGTTCTTTAGGTAGTCCATGAATATTGTTTCATTCCAGTGGCCCCCTGCACCCAGGACTTTTTAGTTGCTGATTTGCCTTGATCTTTGACTAAGGCTGAATGTTGAGCACCTGTGTCGACTAGGAAGTCTATTGGAGTCCCCTCCACACTGAGGGTTACCCTGGGTTTGGGAGGTGGTCTGAACCCCGACCCCTCTAGTCACTGAGCTCTCCCAATTCCAGGATGTAGGCTTTATTGCAAGAGAGGTGGCCATTATCCCATCTTTTGGGGCACTCTTTGGCCCAGTGTCCAGGCTCTTTACAATAAGCACATTGATCTTTCCTTAATCTTGGGCGGTCTCCCTGGGTTGGCTCCTTACCTTCACTGGCAGCAAGTCTCCACAATCTTCATTCCCATTCTTCAGAAGAGTCTGCCATAGTGGCGAGCAGGATCTTGGCAAGGTCTCGCATCTGCTTGCTGTTCGTTTGGGTCTGTTTTTCCTCTGGGGTTTCTCTGTTGTTATATACCCTCTCAGCCACTGCAAGTAAGTCTTGCAAGGATTTTTCAGCTAGCCTGTCTATTTTCTGAAGTTTTCTTTTAATATGAGGAGCTGACTGATTAACAAAAGCCATAATGACAGCAGCCTTACTCTCCTCGGCCTCCGGATCCATGGGCGTGTAAATACAGAACGCCTCCACAATTCTTTCTAAAGCTGTGAAAGATTCAGTCTTTTCCTGTTGGACATTCCCTACCTTAGCCAAATTGGTCGGCTTTCGAGCTGTCTTTCGAAGACCCCTCATTAGAGTCTGGCAGTAGACCCAGAGCCTCTCCTTACCTTTAGCAGTGTTAAAGTTCCAGTCTGGGCGAGTCAGTTGGAATGTGGCATCTATTAATGCCTGGTTCACAGTGGGATTCCCATCCTCGCCCAGAATGGACTTCTGAGCTTCTGTCTGGATTCTCTCTCTTTCCTTAGTAGTGAAGAAGACCTGTACAACTGTTGACAATCATCCCAGGTGGGCTAATGAGGGAAAAGAATAGAATCTAACAAATCAATGAGAGCTGTAGGTTTTTATGAGAATTTAGGGTTTTGCATTTTCCAATTATACAGATCACTAGTGGTGAAGGTCAGTAGTGAAGGGGTTGGTTCCCATCTTCATCAGGAGGCCTATGGCCCGGAGGGGCAGAGTGGTGGAATCGGCGGCTGCCCAGTTGGCAGCAGGCCTCAATTGTTCTCGGCGGGCCTGCTGCCTAGTATAGTGTGGGCTGCCTGCCAGTCCATGCACTGCTTCCGCCTCCCTTGGAGGAAGCTGCCCTACCAGTGGTTGTCTCATGGGGGATTGGTAAGGAGGGGGAAAAAGGGTTTCCTGATCTGTGCTGTCCTGTAAAATTGAGTAAAGCGGCACGGTGGTTTTAGGAGGTTCTTTTGCATGAGTTTTTTCACAGACCACAATGCCTAGCTGCTCCTGCTGGGGTGGTAGCATTGGTTTCATCCAGGCAGGGTGTTCTCTACCAGATCCTGCCAGATGGTGATGTAGGGGACCTGGTCAGGATGACTGGTGTGTGGCTGGTACACAATGTCTTTAACTTGTGTTTAACTTAAATAATTTGGAGGTGGAAAGTACCTTCTGTGGGCCAGCCTACATTGAAGGTTGGCCATTCATTTCTACAAAAATTTCTAACTTGCCCTTCCTAACAGTGAGACCTAAACTCTGGGCCCTGTCCTTAAAGTCCTTACAGTATTCAAAAATGAGAGACAAGGGGGTCGTCTGCATCTGTCCTATCTTGTCCATCAAAACAGTCCAGAAAAAAAACAAATAACACACACAGTGTGCACAATGAAACAAACACCAGGCCTTCGGGGGACTGGAGGCAAAACTGAAAGTGGGATGATGGCGGCTGACTGCCGTTTTGCAGGAGCGACCTGCGACGTCCAACCAGAGGGATGGATTCCACCTGATCCTTATCAGAAGGGTCTCGGGATTCAATGTTCCAGTCCCTGTCAGAGGAGGCTGATGGGGCTGGGGATTCCCTGTCCCAGTCCCTGTCAGAGGGGGCTGAAGGGGCTGGGGATTCCATGTCCCAGTCCCTATCTGAGGGGGCTAAAGGGGCTGAAGGGACTGTAGGGGCTGGGGATTATATATCCCAGTCCCTGTCCAAGTGGGCTGAAGAAACTGCAGAGGCTGGGGATTCCACATTCCAGTCCCTGTCAGAAAGGGTAGGAAGATCTTCCATGCCCCCCAGGCCAGTGGTCAGTCAGCGCATCTGCCTAGACCTCTTCCTGGCACTACTAAACTCAGGCCCGTACCCAAAACACAAAGACAAACTGAAACACAAAAAACAGACACAAACCAAAACAGGAAATGTGGACACATACAACATGACACTTACTGGCCCTTCAGATCAGGGTCCTTGGGGATCTTGGAAATCCTGGACAAGCCCCCGAATGTTGTACCCAGGTTGCAAAATTCCCAAAGACCACCAGGAGCTGATACTGATGCAAGAAATAAAAGAGCTGTTTATTCAAGCTCAAGCTCGGACCCGCAGCACTGCCCCTCTGCTTCGGGATGATCTGAGGGTCCGAGCTTATGCTGAATAAATGGCTCTTTTGTTTGTTGCATTGGTATCAGCTCCTGGTGGTCTTTGGGAATTTTCCAATCTGGGCACAACAAAACATCCTTGGAAAGAAAAAAAGGTTCAAATATCCTCTTCTTGATTCCAACTTTTACCCATCACTAATATTTAGAGAGACTTAAAGCAATCCTATATTCCTTGTAAAGCCCTATGAGTGACAGAGAGGTACTCATTTTTATTAATAAAAACAGCAACTTGGTGGGAATACAATTTGCCAATATTTCTTGTGACCTTCAGAGTGGTTTAGAGTGTATGCCTCATGATTGCTGTTACTTCTTCTGTGAACAGGAGATCAAATTTCTACACACAGAACCCACATTTCAGGTGGGAGGCAGGCCTGGCCCGCAGTGGCCATGGCATGCTGTTAAATCTAAGAAGCTGAGACCTGAGTTCTGCCTCAGGCCTACTTGCATCCTGCACACCTCCTCTCTCTGGAGAGTTTTCTCTTCTCTCTAGTCCCAGCAAGAAGTCGCCACTCTGCTCCCTCATCCTGCATTGTGGGTAGATATGTCTGTCCAAGTTTGGCCTGGCATTGGAAACTCCCTTGTTCAACAAATAACAAAGTATCTAGCTTGCAGACATCGTTGTACAAAAGCTTTTAGTAGTTAGAAACTGCATAGTCTAACCAGATTCATTTACATACTTATTACAGTTTATACTGAAAAAACTCCTTTGTGAGTTTTGCCAGTGGGATTGTCTTGTGCCGCATATATTTATAAACAATTTACATTTGCCCCATTTTTAGTAAATAAGAAAATTCTTCAGTGAGACATTTATGTTTTCTAACAAATTTTTGTGTTCTTTTGTCAAAATTAATATGAAAATGCTCTCTTTAACCTCCAAATGTTAATGTATAATTATACATACTTAATACCTATAAGCTTGCAGTTATAGCAGTTTTTTAATGAATAAAATTGTTTTCAACTGTTAACCTCTCTGTTCCTGTAGGATTCTGTTTATAATCCCAAGGTGCAAAACAGTAACATTCAACATTTTTATGGTAAACACACCGTGCCTGACCCTGTGCTATTTAACTCATTTATTCCTCATGACAGATATACCAACTGGAGAGGGTGTTATTTTTATCCTTAATTTATAGAAAAACTGAGACCCTAAGAGATTAAATATCTTGTCCAACATTATGAAGTTTGTCAGTGGTGTAAGATGAAAGTGAACCCAAGCGGTCTGTGCCCAGTGTGTTTGTAGAGCCATTACACTGTGGGCTTCCTGTGAAAAGTAAAGTTAATTTAGTTAAAGCAGGTTTGCGAGCCAAGAGCCCAGGGCCTTCCACCCCCATCCTGGGCAGTCCTCCTGGGACTCAGTGTTGGAGTCACCCTGGTCTTTCCCTTGCATTCTTTTCCATTAGATATTCCACCCTTTGGTGTTTCCCCAGGTTTTTGCTGTAATAATATCTATGCTCCCAAAGACGTCTGCTCTGAAGTCCAGGCTCTACACAGTCCGCTCCACAGCTCTTGTTGAACGTTAATAAGCACCAGCACATCACAGGCCGCAAACCAGTTCCTCTGTCCTCTGTCCCTACACAGAGGGCTCCATCTGCATCACAAGAGATCACCCAGGGCCCCTCCTTGCAGTTGCCCAGGACAAACACGCACAGGGAAGGGAGCCACATTGGAATTTTTCCCCTCACAGCTTGCAGGAGAATCCCACCAGCTTGACCTTCAGGGTAAATCCAGAAACTGAAACCCTCAGCCTATCCACGGTCCGTCTGTCCTCTTACGTGAATTGTTACAACTGCTTCCAAATTAGTCTGAGCGTGTCCTCCGGCCTATGGAATATGGTCTATTTTGGACCTGGAGTTCAGAGTGATCCCTTCATGGGAGATTGTTCCTCAGCTCTCAACCTTCTGGTGGTTTCCCCCTTGGTCTGCACGTCCCTGCTGGACTCCCCCTCGCTGGCCAGGGCTCCTACTCGTACCCACGTGGGTATGTACCCTGTGCCTATACCTCTCTGCTGCACAGAGGCAGGAGTAGAGCCTGCCCCAAGGCCTCTCCCTGTGGGTCCTCCTGTGGGCACACTCCGCCATCTGCCTTGCTGTCTTCAGATGCTCTACAGAGAGTCCCATTTCTGCTCACCACTCTGGGAAACCCCTCTGCCCTCACTTTTCTATTAATTCCGTGTTCTTCCTTACCTCCAGAAGACCCCATCATTTGCCCATCCACTCTCTCTCACTCCAACCCTGTTGGAATGTTAGGAATGTTATCTCAGGAAGGCAGGACATGACAGGGACTTCATTTATTTTTGAGACTTTCGCTCATTGTCACAGGACCCATGGCACTCACAGTGGTCAGATGGTCAGTATTTGTTGAATAAAATGAGTGACTTTCCTGGAACCTCTGGGTTTTATAGGACATAGTTCCCTAAATAGCTACAAGCCACCTGGGCTTGCAGCAGGAACTCAGGCATGACAAAGACATGGACGGAAGTCTCAGAGAGGGATGCTGAGACATGTTCAGACCTGGCTGTTGGGTCCACTCCAGGTCATAGGAACCAAGATTCTAAATAACACTTGCTGAAGGTGGTGAGGTGGGCTATGGTGGTGGCATGCTTTTGTTTGGTCCGTGCCAGTGTCAACATCCAGGGTGACCTTCTCTGACAAATGGGATGCAGTAGACAGTAATGTTTTTAGCCTGTTTGGAGCAGAAGGAAGAGTGTGACCAGGGGCAGAAAGTGAGAAGACGGGGCAGAAGTCAGGGCCCAGTGCCAGCCCCAGTAAGGCCTCAAGGATGGAGAGGGAACCCCAGCACTGGTCAGGGCCATAGGGACAAGTTTTTGGTGTCACAGGACCATGGTAGACAGGACTCAGCATGTACAGACTTGTTCTGGGTCTGGGTAAACTTCTCCTGCTGAGTCCAGGTTTCCTCACTCCTGGGTAGAATCCATCCTGTTCGTTTCTTCCCTCGGGGTTGAAACTATGCAGGTGCCTGGCAACACCTGTAGCCATGCTGAGCTGGGGGAGGTGGAGCTGCCACCTGGTGGAGGAAGATCACCTTGGTGGAGGTTCTCCAGCTTCTGTTTATGGTTTTACCTTCTGTTCCTTCGAGTTTATTTATTTGTTTAAAAGAAGATTAAATAAACTTGCACAACATCATACCACTTGAAAATGAAATGAATCTTGAGGTTTTTATTTTGCAAAGAGATAATGAGATAAACAAACACCTCTGTTTCCCGCCCTCCCTCTCAGGTGTGCCTGCTGTCATAACAACCTGACTACTGAGCACGCAGACATTTTTCATGTGCAAATATTTTTTATAAGTCTGAGTGGATCCTATAGCCCATCTCCTGCAAGAAAACTTGTTTTTGTAAGTTTCACCTGCCGTTCACTCTCCTCTGCTAACAGTTAGCAGCTCTCCCTCACTGACAATATGAATTTTTCTTTTACTTGGTGTTGCCCCAGATTGTTGGACATGTATGCGTCTACTCCAGATTTCTATCCTGAGCCAAGAGCAATAGCCAAGTGGAGATCTCGAAGCAAACCATCCTATACTTCAGAAGTGGAACATTGTTTTTTCAAGCCTGATTTATGTCATCGAGTGCCATCCAGATCCATCCTGGGATAGTTTATTTGGGTTAGAAAACGTCATCAAAGCCAGGTACAGGCTACTTTCCATACAAAATGTGGGTGCACATTAGGCACAGCCTTAACTTGACAAGTTCATAATAATACACCAGATGTCATTCCAGCTGTGACAGGGCCTCAGCTCTGCTCTTTCCTCCCTGTGCTTATCCAGGGCTTGCTACTGGGACCATGTTCCCTGGTTGACCTCCTCCATGGTGAGAACAAACTGCCATCATTTTGCAATTTTTAGATAAGCTCTTCTAGAAATATATATTAAAAAATTACCTTTTTAATCACATCAGTGACCACTTAAAGCAACAAGGACTACTCAGAGGATAAGTAAAACATGAAAGAAAGCTGAGAGGGACAGAACAGAGAGATAAGATAAGCTGTCACCTGGAGAGATTTTGCTACAGGGGTAAAGATGAGGTTCAATGTTCATGGCCACACTGAGCGTAGGAGAAGGTTCAGACCCAAGTCCCTCCTATGTCAGGAGAGTCAGATGTCTGCTCACCAAGTCTGATGTCAACCGGGCATTTAGCCAAAGAGTAAACCACTTCCCACTTATCTACTGGAAAATCACCGGTCACAAGTGTTGAAGGTGAAAGGAAATCTTCCCTGGGAATGCTAGTACGTGTAAAGGCAAATGTAATTCCTGTCTGGATGTCTGCCTTGTTAGAAGTAGATCTGGTCCACCCAGATCTGCTCAAGATCTGTAAACACATGCACAGGCAGAAATTCCAGAGACAGAATTCCAAAAAATAGGAAGCCACAGTAAAAGATCTAAAATGCACAAGGAGTCTAGCACAACCAGCAAGAGTGAGCAGAAATAAGAAAGAAAATAGTCATGCCAAAAGATGGCAAATATTGATGTTATCAGATGCTAAACATCCTATTTTTCCAGCATGGCTTCTGAAGGTTTATGAATCACTTGGTAATATTTTGATTTTATCACAATAAAATTCTAACTCAGTAGACCTGAGAGTTGGGCCTAATATTTTGCATTCCTAATAAACTCCAAAATATGGCCATTGCTGGTGATCCCAGGGTCAGGCATTAAGTAGTGAGGTTTTGATATTGTCTTTAAAATGTTGCATTAGTTTCCTATTGTTGCTGTAAAAACTTACTACAATATTGGGTCTTGAAACAATAAAAATTTATTATTTCACAGCCTCCCTGTTGGTGCAGCTGAATTCTCTGAGTTCTCTGAGAAATCTGAAACACAAAGCAGGTGTTAGAAGGAAGAGCTGTACCCTTATGTATTTGTGTGTGGATATGTGTAAATAAAAGGGAGTCTTACATGAACTGAAATACTTAGTTAAAAAACCAAGATTATCAGTCTTGGTTAAATTTGTTTTTCTGTACAGAGATGTGCTATTTACAAGGAATGCATCTGAAGTACAGGTGACAGAGAGGTGTAAAGAGAGGCTCACAGGCCCCAAGACAGCAGTCACAGCCTCACTAACGCCGGGACACTCGGCTCAAAGGCAGAAAGCGGTAAAGGAGAAAGAGGCAAAAATCTACCCCAAATTAGCATAAAAATAAAATTATAAAATATATGAAGCCTAAATATGTGAAATTCTTAAAATTATGTCAACTAATAAATGGCCAAAAAAGTCAAGATATGGAGGAGCACCGTGGAAGTGACAAGGATGGTGGGTGAGGGCGGCTTTCTGGGGAGACATTGAGGCCTGTAATGCTACAATAATTAAGAAGGAGCAGGGCAATGCTGGAATAATAGTGCAAGTCAGTCAGGGAGTCAGAGCAGAGAAGCGGTAATCATCATGTGAGTATGGAAACCTGACTTATGGCAGCACTGGCATTGCAGAAACACGAGGAGGAGATGGCATGACTCTAAAATTTTCAAGAAAATATAGGCTGTATCTTCCTCATATTGCCATAATTAAAGGTTTTTAAACAAGATGTAAGGTCAAAAAAATTCAAAAAAAGATTCTCTCTTTTATCAAATAGACCTCAAGGAAGATGATGAGTAACTAATTTGAGGAAGAAAATATCCAAACATGTAGTTGAAATATGCACAATATATAGAAATTGCTAAATACCCACATGAAAAAGTGAACACTCTAAGAAAAAGATGAGACTTTTTTTTTTGATATAGACTCTCAAGCTGTCGCCCTGGGTAGAGTGCAGTGGTGTCACAGCTCACAGCAACCTCTGACTCGGGCTCAACAGTTCTCACTCTAGCTCAGGCTGGTCTTGAACTCCTGAGGGCAAGCAATCCACATGCCTCAGCCTCCCAGAGTGCTGGGATTCCGGGCATGAGCCTCCCTACCCAGCCATGAGACAGATCTTAAACAGGTTGAGACTTCCTAGAAACAGTCATTCATATGGCCACTAAATATATCAATATTTTACAGTGCTCAATTTCATGAATCATTATAATGGGTGGAAGGATTCCATTTAATGAGGATGACGGAAATGAACGTGCACTAACACTGGGCTCTCAGGATTGGCAGCAATGTTAAAGACTCCTAACCACGAGTGTTGACAAGAATGTGAAATAACCAAATCACTTACGCTGTCTGGGACAGTCTAAGGTGATAAATGCCTTTTGGGAAATAAACAACATCATCTGGCATAGCAGAAGATGAAACTGACCTGTGACTTATCAGTGCACACCTAGAAATGTCCATTAACAAAAGAGACACGTGGACGCCCCTCAGAAAGTGCCCCAGAGTACAGGAACGCTGCAAACACCCCACACGTCTCACAGAAGACAGGTGAGTCCAGGTGGGTAGAGTCATGGAGTTGGGTGTCAGGGAATAATGGAAATGAACTGCAGCTACATTCAAAGAATTAACGAATCTTAGGGTCAAAACTTTAAAAGGCAAGCTGCTGAGGGATCCGGGCAATGTGACTTTACTCATACAAAGTCCCAAATCATGAACAGTTGAGGATCATGTTTTGAGGGAAAAAATGAACATGGTGAACTGTTGCAGGGATGACGGGGGCCTCCATTCTTCACTCCAGCTACCTGTGTTCCTTGGTGTGGCCCTACCCTGGATTGCATTACCTGTCTTCCCTGGGAAAGTTTTCTTCAGCAATTTTTGTAGTACAATTCACTTATCACAAATTCTCTCAGTTTCTGTTTGTCTGGAAACTATTTCTGATTTTTATTTTGCCATTTTTAAGGAAAGTTTTTGTTGGGTGTAGCCTAATATTTTGTGAAAAATTTTATTATTTTCTTCAAAGATGAAATTCTGTTATCTTTTGGTTTACAGCTGTTGAGTCTCATTGTTGATTTCTTCAATGTTAGAATTGCTTTACTCCAGGTGTTCTAAGAATTTCTCTCTACTTTTGTTTTCCAGCATTTTGTGCTTAAATTTTTTAGCTTTGATTTTCTTTACATTTTCCTTAATTTGAGTTTGATTACCTTATTGAACGCGTGAGTATGTATCTTTCAACCAATTTGGGAAACAAGTTAATATCTCTTCAAATATTGCCATTTGAATGGTACCATTTCTGTCCCATTCTTTGCTTTTCTTCTTGGACTCCAATTGCACATGTTAGACCCTTCACCTGTGGAGTGCACCTTCCAGGCTCTGTTTTCTTATTTGCATTATAGTTTTTGCTTTCTCTGTGTTCTGTTGATGTTTTGCTCTTCTCAAAAGAGCTGTGTAAAATTTGGACTATTGATGCTAAAGTTTTGCCCTTCTAACCTGAAAACTCGAGGAACATTTATATAACTGTAGCTGCCAAAGTTGTCAGCTGCCTTGCAGAGAAAAGGGCTGTCAAATGCTAGAAATGGCCTTGACACAGGCAGATTTAACTGTGTGTAAAGTGTCTAGATAGGGGGTTGTCATCTCAAAAATCGTGGAACTTTTTCTAAACTTGAATCCCTACTTGTCTAATATAGTATTATTTAAGAAATGACATGATGAGCACCATTGAAAAGAAAGAAGCTTCTTTTTTTTTTCTTTTTACACAAGAGTTTATAAGCTGTATGTTAACAGCAGACAATCCAGTAGGAGATAACAAATATTTGTAAATATTTTTGAAAAGCACACGTGGTTTGAAGCTAGGAGTGACGTATATGATTTCTATGAGAATATCAAACACATAGGTGATATATGACCTTCAAAACTTTCCAGATGAATGAACTAGTTCATTTTCAAAAAATAAGATGAATTATATTAACCAAAAAGTAAATTCAAGCAAGACTCTGCTATTCTTCTAAAATCATCAAATTATCAAATATATTATGGATGTTGAATAGGTAAAGAATTAGCATCACCCACACTGGTTAATAAAAATGAACAGTGTCATCTTAATGGACTGTGGAATGGCAAAGAGCCATTAGGAATTTGGAAGAACTTTGGAATTTGTTAGAACTTCTGTAAGGTATAAGCCACCATTTTAATTGCAATAACGGAGAGGGGATAGTGAATGGAATTCCTTGGGTTTTGTGCTATAATCTGCCAGATTTTCCTTTAATTCTGCTGCCCTCTCTATTTTTGTCTCGGGCACGTCACCTTCATTCCATCTGCCAGGTTATGCAGTTTCTTACGACTCAATTCCAAAGCTTCTTGTTCTCTCTGTCTCCAGTTGCAGACAATGCTGAATCATGTGGGATGCCCATCATTCTCCTCTGACATCAGTTCCATCTATCCAAATGACAGCTTGCTATCTCTATGTGCTATTTCAAAGCAACTCAACTTCAATGTTTTCAAATTAGATCTCATGATGTGTTTCCTTCAAACTGTCTACTCCTCCATGGAAAGGCTATGGTGTTTATTATCTCATGAAAGCCAGAAGATGCTGTGTCAGGAGACAAAGCCAGCCTATGGCCTGTTTTCATATAGTCCATCAACTAAGGATGGTCTGAACCTTTCCAAAAAGTTTTTTTGTAAAAGAAAAAACGTCAGGATAAAAATTAAGAAAAGAATACAGAACAAAGTCCATGTATGACCTGCAAAGATTAAGTAAAACATTGTCTATATGAACCTCTGTGGGAAAGTTGACCCACTCCTGACAGATGATTTTTGACACCTCTTGTTTTATCTTCTGTATCGTCACCTCATGGTGTGCCCAACACAAAAGACATATTATATATATTTCATGTGTGTCTCTGGACTATATTAGTAAAAGGGACTCAGACTGAGGTGGGGAGAAATTCTGTCTCATTCCACTTACTGATGTTTTCCTCATTCCTTGTTCACATGAGTCAGAGGCGTTCAGTAGGAAACCCAGCCTTTGAATGAATGAAGAGATTCATCAGGGAACAGGTGTAGCTTAACAGTTGACAGAACACAGTCCTGCAGACTAAAGTCTGTCTAGAGCAGACCTGGGATAAAGCCCATCGATAATTTGATTTCATTTTAGTGTTCTAAAGATCTCCCAGCAAATCAATGCCCTGTCTCTGAACCTTTCACAGCTCACAGCACAGGGTGTGCTTGTCATCTCAGAGTTTCCATCTTGGCCCCAGAGTTTCCCTCTCCCACCTGGCACTAGTGACTCCTAGAGCAGCCCCAGTTTTTGTTGGGGGGGGCAGCCCAGTGCCCAGTAACCAGTGACCAGTGACTCAATCTATGTAACTATCACGGCTTCTGTCTATCCCCCATGATATGCTGCATAGTCTCTTAAAGGTCATACTGAATGGGGTCCACTGGCTGAAAATTACTTGGCAAGTGAATGACTTTGGTATCAGCTGTGACAAACCATAAAAGCTTGACCGTGCTACCATAGCTCAGCTCTACAAATTTCAAGGTCTGTGACTTGTTGTGGGATGGCCTGTGGAAGTTTCCTGAAGGCAAGATGAGCCAGCAGGACACTGGCAGACATTCCAATGTGGCATTTTCCCTGATAATCCCTGGAGAGGCCCCATCGGGCACACCGGTTTTACTCAGAGAAACAGCTGTTATATTATATCCAGGGAAATCTAAATCCATCTTAGATATTTGACAAGAAATAATATTGATGCAGTGGAAAATGTGGTTTGGGCTGCCCGATAAATCATAGTAAGTAGTGTCTGAGCTCCGATTTTAGAAGTGGCTGAAGATGCCACAGTGAACAATCTGAATGGCCAGGAAGGAGCAGCTGTTCCAGCATTCAGTGTGCTCCCAACACAGACATTAGGCAGTGAGTGACAGAAACTCTTTCTTTTTGGGGAGAGATGGTGTAAAAGACCAAAAAAAAAAAAAAAAAAAGAAGGAGGGGCGAAACTGGTCATGAGAAGCAAATGCCTTGTCTCAGCAGCGTATGCCTCAGTGAACTGGGATGAGGCTATCAATGGCTTTATTTTTTTTTTTATTATTAAATCATATTTGTGCACATTAATTCTATCATGGGATACAGTGTGTTGTTTCCATATACAATTTGAAATACTTTCATCCAATTGGCCAGCATAGCCATCATGTCGTTCTCATAATTGTTTGTTAAGACATTTATATTCGACATTTAGAAAGATTCACATGTACCCTTATAGGATAAATCATAGGCGTGATCCCCGCAATCACCCTCCCTTCACCCATCCCCCCCACTCTCTCCCCTTTCCCCATATTCTTGGAGATCTGCCATTTGGTCCTATAATTCC
>CAUYQV010035718.1:0-10793 GCA_963574575.1 Galagoides demidoff | reverse complement strand
GGATGGTGAGCATTTTTTCATATATCTGTAGGCGGTGTGCCGATCTTCTTCAGAGAAATTTCTCTTCAAGTCCCTTGCCCACCCTGAGATGGGATCACTCATTTTCTTCTTGCTAATACATTTGAGTTCTCTATGGATCCTGGTTATTAAATCTTCGTCGGAGATGTAACCTGCAAAAATCTTCTCCCATTCTGAGGGCTGTCTGCTCGCCTTACTTACTGTGTTCTTGGCTGTGCAAAAGCTCTTTAGTTTGATCAGGTCCCAATAGTGTATTTTTGATGTTGCTTCAATTGCCTGGGGTGTCCTCCTCATAAAATGTTCACCCAGGCCAATATCTTCAAGTGTTTTCCCTACACTTTCTTCCAGTATTTTTATGGTTTCATGTCTTAAGTTTAAAAAAGACTAAAAATCGCATTACAACAAAGATATTTGTATCAGAATGTTTATTGCAGCCCAATTCATAATTGCCAGCTCATGGAAGAAGCCCAAGTGCCCATTGATCCATGAATGGATCAACAAACTGTGGTATATGTACACCATGGAATACTATGCAGCCATTAAGAAAGATGGAGACTTTACATCCTTCATGTTCACATGGATGGAGCTGGAGCATGTTCTTCTGAGCAAAGTATCACAAGAATGGAGGAAAAAGTATCCAATGTACACACCCCTATTATGAAACAAATTTATACCTTTTATATGAAAGCTAAAACCTAATAATGACCTAAGGATACGGGGAAGGGGGAGGGAGGGGGGAATGGATGGAGGGAGGGGGATTCAAGGGTTCACTTCTGTGGTTCATCTTACAAGGGTACAAGTGAATCTTTCTATGAGTAGAATATGAATGTTTTAACACAATAACTAAGAAAATTACGTGAAGGCTATGTTAACTAGTTTGATGGAAGTGTTTTGGATTGTTTGTGAAAACCCTACACTGTACCCCAGAAGTGCATTAATGTACACAGTTACTATTCAATAGAAAAAAAAAATAAAAAAAATAAAAGATACTGGTCCCTGTTATTCTCTTGTACTTCCTGATCTACGTTACTCTCAAAATAAGTACAAAGGACGACAGATAATTTCCAGTTACCCTTGATACTATGGAAATAGACAGTCATAATTTGTATGATTACATGAAGATCAACCCCAATCAAAGCTTTACCATTTCTACCAGATCCAATTATTACAAATATCTTCATTTATTCTTCAGTAGTATTCTATCCTGTCTTGGATAATGAAATTGATGGTCTTTGACATGTAATATTCATAGACACTAACAAAACTGTTATTATAATCATAGTTGTGATAAATTATTTTCAAGGAAGCATCTTTGAAGGGATATGCTATGGTTAAATACTGTACTACAAGTCCAGATCCAGATATGTCTGCAACACAGCCTCAGAAAATATTGATTTTGAATCAAATATGACATTTAATATCTTCTATCCAAAGAAAAGACCATATGAAAACAAAAAGGAAGACAGAGGTTGGACTTTTGGAAAAGCAATGAACAAAGATGTGAGAGTAACTCAGACAAAACTGGGAGATATTCAAAAAATAATCTATTCATTAACTAGTGGATTTAGATATTTTAGAATATTAGCATATAAATCTAACTTCTTTTGGTGAATAATTATGGCTGATGAGGCAGGTTGTAGAGAAAATCAAATTGCATTTGTAATTTATCATTTGTTTTCATTGTCCTTAGACAATATTGTGTATGAGAGGACAACAAATTGTATTTTTTCTCCAACATCAAACCAATGTAATTTCAGGGTAGCCACCGATCAGGCTGATGGCTAGATCCAGGAGGTCACAGTTATCTCTTCAAATCTCCTTGACAGAAACTTCAAATAAGTTATTTTACATAAAGTTAATATTCAAAAACCAATACAAGAACGAAAAATTTATTCTTTCAATCAGACAGACAACCCAACAACTCACTTTTAGAAATAATGTTTACTTATCTCAAGGTCTAGTGCTGGGCTGTGAGTATCCTTTGTTAATAATTTGATTTGTGAAGTTATCTGCAATGTATTTTAGGTTAAATGAGCCTGGCAAATCATGTTTTAGGCTGGAATCCTTCGTGTCAGACCAAAGAAAGGTGGAGCTGTCCATTTCCTTTTCCTGATACAGGACATCTGAATATGAGTCAGGGAACCATGTACTAATCTCCAATGATCAAATTCATCATCACTTGCCAAATAAATCTGCTTGTTTTCTGTTGGTTATCCTAAATTAATGAAATTTGACAAAAAATTATTGAGCCCATGCTAAGGAAAGCACTGTGGAAGATGCAAATGTAATAAAATATATAATAGAGTATAATTTAAAATAAAAAAAATTATTTTGCAGAGATGGGGTCTTGCTATGTTGCCCAGGCTAGACTCAAACTCCTGGGCTAATAGGACCCTCCCAATTCAGCCTCCCAAGTAGCTGGGAGTACAGGTGCATGCCACCATGCCCAGCTAATACAGCATAATATAATAATGACAAGCTGGTTGGTAGGTCTTCAAGTTCCCAAAGTGCTGGCACATTCGTTATTTCACTTGCCCTCAATTCCTTACAGCTAGGAAACTGAGGTTCAGGGTGGGGGTGGATTGGGGGTGTCACACGATTCAGTAGTTTACACAGATGGTGGGTGACAGAACCTAGAGAAGAATCAACTCCCACATCTTCTGATCAGAGTTCTGTCCATTACTCTTATCTCTGCCCAACTTGCAACATAGCAATTGATTTGTTGCCATCCATTCTTTATTAATGAACACCATGTAGCGGAGAACACTGGTGCGCAAAGGATTTCCTGGCTGCTGAGCCACTCGTAACACTGGACATGAAAGATGCTGCCTGCCAAGTAAACTTGACCCAGGATGCGAGAGGTTTACAGCATTAACAGGTGAGCATCAGGCTGTCATCAATCATTGTAACAGGGCTGTTTCACTGTTTTTAACCTTGCTCTGAAGTGTGATGCCTTTGTTAACACTCGACTCTGGAGAGAAGAAAAAGAATATTTCTCTCCTGAAGAGCGTGTTTACTTTATCAACTGCATCTTAGAACAAGGCAAAACCCACCCCTTCCTTAACTTTGTGCAAAATACCCTCCCCCAAAACACACTGAAGAGTCTTACCCAATTCTGTCAAACTTCGACATTGAGCTTCTTGTTAGAATTTAGCCTTTATTATTTAGCTTCTTATTAGCATTTATTGTGTTTGATTACTCAAATATCAAATTATTAATAAAGGGTGCTCACAGCCTGGCATTAGGGTTTGAAAAGAAGTAGCCATTATTTTCCCAAAGGTGAGTGGTTGGATGGATCTGTATGCCAGAAAGAATAAAAGGTTTCAAACATAGAACTCCACGATGCTCTTTTTTTCACTCCCTTATCTAATACATCAGCGAATCCTCATGGCTCTTTCTCCAAAATCTATCTCTTCTGCCCATCCTTGTCTTCCCCTCCCCTTGCTCTCCCCTGAATTCAAGGTACCAACCCTTCTCAGTTGTCCTATTCTGGTAGCAGCCCAGCTCCTAACACTTCCCTGTTTTCATTCTCTCTGGGCCCCGTGACTGTCCAGCTTCCACACAGTAACCAGAGAAATGCTTTTAAAATTATAAATCAGGTTACTTTCTGTTTTACAATCTCATCTGGATTCTTTAGCTGGGCCATAGTCTGTGTCCACCCCCAGCGCTCGTGGGAAGGAGTGTTCCACACGTGTGTGGCTATAGCAGCCTGTCTACCCCCAGCCCTCGTGACCTCTACTCCTGTTGACCCACAGGCCTCCTGGGAAGGGGTGGTCCCCAAGTGTGTGTCTGCTGCAGCCTTTTGACCCCCAGCTCTTGTGGCCTCTACCCCTGTTGACCCACAGCCCTCCTGGGAAGGGGTGGTCCACAAGTGTGTGTCTGCTGCAGCCTTTTGACCCCCAGCTCTTGTGGCCTCTACCCCTGTCCAACCCCAGCCCTTGTGGCCTCTATCCCTGTTGATCTCCAGCCCTCCTGGGAAGGGGTGTTCCACAAATGTGTGTCTGCTGCAGTCTTTTAACACCTAGCCCTTGTGGCCTCTACCCCTGTCCACCTCCAGCCCTCATGGCCTCTGCCCCTTCCCTGGTGCAGGCTGCTGCAGCCACACACATGTGTGGAACACTCCTTCCCATCTGTGGTAGGCTGAAAAATGTCCCCTCTCCCCCAGATATATCCACATTCTATCCCTGAAACTCTATATGACAAAGAAGAGATGTGCAGATGTTGCTAAATTAAGCAGGAGATGGGAAGAGTGGTAGTCCTGGGCTGCCTGGTGGATGCCAAAGCATCCCTGTAAGAGAGAAGCAGAGGGAGATTGGAAGATGCTGGCCTTGAAAATTGGAATGATGCTACCACAAGCCAAGAAATGCTGGAGCCCACCAGAAGCTGGGAGGGGCAGGAACAAATTATCCCCTGGAGCCTCCCAAGGGCGTGTGGCCCTGCAAACACCTTGATTTCCAACTTGCAGCCTCCATGACAGTGCTGTGAACCATGACAGAATGAACTTCATTGTTTTGAATGACCAAGTTTGTGGTAATTTGTTTCAGCAGCCAAAGGAGATTAAAATACCATCCTAGGGCTTTTATGGTTCCTTCTACCTACAACTTATTCCTATGAAATCTCTGCTTTTTTCTTGTTCTTCCGAATTCAGCTCAAGTATCACATCTTCAAGGATAGCTTCCCTGACATTGGAGCTGAGGCAGCTTACTCTACCCAGACATCATCATATCACCTGGGCTTTGTTTTTTCTTCGTCATTTTTTTGAAATTATTTATATTTTCTTTGACTTGATTATATCTTATTCCAGCACATGAAAGTTTCTGGCACTTGGTAGATGCTTACTAAATATTTGTTGAAGGAAGGAAGGAAGGAAAAAAGTATTACTAATCACCTGGTGATGAAGAAAATATTTATTAAACTTCTGGGCTTTTGACAATCATGGAATGCCTTCTTCTATAGATAGGGTTGACTATATTTGACCTTAGAAGGTAAATTACAAGGTGCTCAATTTAATCTGAAACTTGAATTTCAGATAAATGTAAATAATTTTTAGCTTAAGTATGTTTCAAAAAATAAATACACTCCACCAAATATTGCATGAGATATACTTATGCTAACATCTTTTAAAAATATGAAATTCAGATTTATTCAGTCATCCCAATTGTTTGGTTTTATTTTCCCTAAATCTCATAACCCTAACTGTACACACATAGCTTTCTGTCACAAACAGAAATCATTATCCTATTGGGAGATGAGGAGATAAAGAAACAAACCAACCCTTTGTTTGAGTCTTTTCTCATGCAATTAGTTCTCAAAATCTTAGAGCCCTACACTACCAGTAAGTCCATCCTCCTCCTTTTGAAGGAAAACCTGGGAAATGAAGGCACCTGCTTTGTTAGAAGCAAGCCTGGATAGTTCCACAGGTAATGTCACAATCGGGCACAGACAGATTCTACTTAGAGGAAGTATTTACCTAAGCAAAGGCAGTGTGAGTATTTGAAGCATGTTTTGAGTCTTCTGGGGGTGATGTGGGATAAGATTTTGTGTATGCATCTTCCTTTCACTTAGAGTGGATGAAATACCATTAGGGCTTTCTGGTAATGGTCACTCTGCTGACTGGGGCCTTTTACCATCCATCCCAATGGAAGGCAGCAGACCCGTGGAGCATAGCCCCACAGGGTCACATGTTGAGAGGGGAGACTGAAGCTGGCAGCCCTGGTGGGGGCAGGCCCCTTCAACTCCGAGATTCCAGAGGAGTGGCCCTGTGTCATAAGGGCAGGAGACCACACACCTGGTACAGTGGCTCTTAACCTGTCAGATCCACCAATAAACCGTGTGGCCCCGCAGCTGTCAGGTGTGATTAGCCAGCCTCTTCCTGTGGGAGGTGAGGTCAGGGCTTAGCAGAGTGGACACTCCTTCTTTAGCACTGCCTTGTCACAGAGAAAAGTGTCTGTGAATGTTCCCTTTTCTTTGGGTTGAAGCAGGAAGATGAAAAGGAAAACATCATTATTTCTCCCTAAAATGGTGTTTCAGGAAAAAAACAAGTATTTACAGAACAAAGTTGCTGGTCCTATTGATAGACGTGACCAGCCTTTAAGCCTGCGGACATGAGAGATTCACCGTGAGACCAAAAGGTTTCCACTGGGCAGCAGAACTGTTTGAAGACCCCGTAAAGCATATGCTAAGAGTTGTGTTTACCTAGAAGCCTCTTAGAGACCTAAAAATAGGAAGTTCTGCATTGAAAGGCTGCCCATCTGGAGGCATCTCCAGTGGCAATCTTGTTTTCTTTTTTAACGTCACAAACAAAATTCCCCTCCACGGTGTCAGGAGAAAGGGAGACAAAGAAGTGTCTTCAGCAAGTCCCTCTTCGTCTTTCCCAAATTTTCCTGGAGTTTGTTTTTAGTCAGACCACAGACTATTGCAAAGATAGTCTCTTTTTTATTCACCACTAACTTAGAATAAGTTTGGTGATTCATTTGTTTTCTAAAATGCATTAATTTCACATTTTAAAGAAGAGACTGAGCCCTAGTGGCTATGAATAGAATTTAAATGTATTTTCCAAAGACTTAAACGTTAAGAACTGAGCCTGAGATAATTTCTCTGTTCAGGACCATTGTCTAATTCAGCCCCTTGTTGCTTAATGACAGGGATATGTTCTGAGAAATGGGTCCTCAGGTGATTCTGCTATTGTGCACATTCTAGAGTGTATTTACACAAACCTAGGTATGCCTTCAACAGGCCTGGGGAGAGCGCACTGCTCCCTGGCTACAACCTGTACAGCCAGTTACTGCACTGGATACTGTTGGCAACTGGAACACAACGGTAAGTATTTGTGTATCTAAACATCCATAAAGATGTGGTTATTATAATCTTAGGAACAACTGTTGCACATGTGGCCTGTTGTTGACTGAAATGTCTTTATGCAGCACGTGACTGTGTTTCCAACAGGTAACTTGCCCAGTTCTATTCTGATGCCTTTAAGAAATAAAGAAAAATCTAGTGGATGAATCTGTACAATTGAATGTCTTCTTTTCTTGAAAAAGCCATACAATCTTCATCAGAGTGTGTACGAGAAGATTCTCAAGTTTAGCTTCACGATGTGGATTTCATGCTTCTCCAAAAATTTCTAGTAATATTTGAGATTCTTAAAACTGAATACATTTGAAATGCTCTGGTGTAGCATGGCATTTCTCTCTGGTGTATAACCAACTAAAATGAAGAGGCTTAATTTTTAAAAACTACTCTTACACACTTAAGACTTTTCTTTATATTTTAATTCTTCCTAATCAAAAATATTAACATATATGTTCTTTGTAAAATGTCAAAGTACATCAAATAAAACACAGAAATTTCCTTTCCTTTTACTCCAGTTCTATACTCCAAAGATGCCTGTGATTAACAATTTGATGTACGTCCATTCAGATTTTGTTCTCCTCTGCATAAAGAACATATATGTAAATATATTTTAATTTATGTTAATCTTACTATGAAAAATTTCAAGCTTTAAAAAATAGAGTAATATGATGAGCCAGTATCTACTTGTCACCCCGTTCACTGGGTCCAATTATGGTCAGTCCTATTTTACCTATACCTTCTTTCTTCCATGCCCCCCTGGATTATTTGTAATCAAGGCTAAGATACAATATCGTTTAGTTATAACACCTCTGTATTTGTCTCTAACACATAAGGATATTTAAAAAATCATTGTCATTCCTAAGCTATAAAAAAATAACTCTTAAATAATATCAAATACCCAGTATTTAAATTTTTCCAATCTAAGGCCGGGCAGGGTGGCTCGCACCTGTAATCCTAGCATTATAGGAGTTCCAAAGTAGGTGGATGCCTGAGCTCATGGGTTTGAGACCAGCCTGAGCAAGAGCAAGACCCTGTTTCTAAAAAAAGCTGGGCCTTGTGGCAGGCACCCGTAGTCCTAGCTAGGGAGGAGGCTGAGGCAAGATCACTTGAGCCCATGAGTTTGAGGTAGCTATGAGCTATGACACTATGGCACTCTACTGAAGGTGACAAAATGTCTAAGTAAATAAATAAATAAATAAATGTTTCCAATCTACAGATGCACAGCATATATAAAAAACATGGAACTATACTAGACATAGGGCTATATAACTTACAGGAAAATTTAAACTTTAGGAAATTGTAGTACATATACACAGTGGAGTATTATGTAGCCATAAAAAGAACAGAATCCTGCCATTTTTGAGAACAATGGATGGAACTGGAGAACATTATGTTAAGTGAAATAAGCCAAGCCCAGAAAGACAAATCTCATATGTTCTCACTCATATGTGGGAGCTAAATATTAAAAAGGGTCACTCTCACAGAGACGGTAGAATGGTGGTTATTAGAGGCTGGAAAAGGTAGCAGGGGCAAGGGGGTGGATAAAGTGGGGATGCTTACTGGGTGTAAAAATATTGTCAGATAGAATGAACAATATTTGATAGCACAAAAAGTGACTGTAATCAGCAATAAATTAGAGTATGCTTCAAAATAACTCACAGAATAGAACCGGAATGTTGATAAAGGCTTGAGGTTATGGAGACCTCAATCACTTCAATTTAATTAATATACATTGTGCACCTGTCTCAAAACACCACCTGTACCCTATAAATATATACAACTATTATGTACTCTTAATAATTTTTTTTTAAAGTATTAGACCAAAGAAGTTGTTAGAATCCAATAGGACTCTTGAGTTTATGTTTTAGACAGCTCCTAATAATTTATAAAATCCTACTTACCTGAGGCTTGGCTAAAGATTCCCTTCATAAATGGTAAAGTTTAAAATCTTTTCATGTATTTATATTGCATTTGTACATCATCAGGGAGGCATCTGTTCATGTCTTTTGCCCATTTTCCAGTTGGATTTTTTTTTTTTTTTACATTTTACCATGGAACTTTGAGAGGTCTTTAGATATTCTAGAGGTAAGTCCTTCGTCAGGTATGAGGCTCACAAGTGTTTTCTCTCAGGCTAAATCTTGAGAGTGCCTTTTAACAGGCTCTTTCTCATAGCAAATGTTTTTAATTGTGACAAAATCTAATTTATTGATTTTTTTTCTTTTATGGGTTTTTTAAATATCATATCTAAAAAGGCCTCAAGAAGTCTTAAATTCCAAAGATTTCTCCTATGTTATCTTCTAAAATTTTACTGCATTGTGTTTTCCATTTAAGTTTGTGATCCATTTTGAGATAATTTTTACATAAAGTATGAGATTTAGGTCGAGGTTCACTTTTTTCTGTGCATATTCAATTGCCTCAGGACCTTTGGTTGAAAAGACTATCCTTAATTGAAGTGCTTTTGACACTTTGTCTAAAATCAGTAGGCTGGCCAGGCATGGTGGCTCAGGCCTATAATCCTAGCACTCTGGGAGGCTGAGGCAGGTGGATTGCTTGAGCTCAGGAGTTGAAGACCAGCTTGAGGAAAAGTAAGATCCATCTCTACTAAAAATAGAAAACAGAGGTGGGAGTTTTGGTGGGTGCCTATAGTCCCAGCTCTTGGGAGGCTGAGGCAGGAGGATTGCTTAAGCCCAAGAGTTCAAGGTTGCTGTGAGATATGGTGCCACAACTCAGGGAACCAGAGTGAGACTATGTCTCAAAAAAATAAATTTAAAAAAATTAAATAAAATGAGTAGGCTGTTCCTGTGTGGGGTTATTTCCAGATTCTCTATTCTTTCCCATTCTAGTCCATATTTCTATCCCTCCGTTTCTATCACATAGCCTTGATTACTATAGTTACATAACTCTTGAAATTAGGTTGATTTATTTTTTTTACATTCTTCTTTCTCAAAAAATTTTTTAACTATTTGATCTCCTTTGCCTTTCTGTATATGTTTAAAAACAATCTTATCTATATCTACACAAAATCTTGTTGAAATTTTGATAGCAGTTGTGTTTAATCTGTGTGACAATTTTACATGCAACTTGGCTAGGCTGTGGGATGCCTAGAAATCTAGTTAAACATTATTTCTGGGTGTGTCAGTGAGGGTGTTTCTGGAAGAGATCAGTGTTTGAGTAAAGCAGATTCCCTCCCACTGTAGTGGGCACCGTCCAGTCAACTGAGGGCCTGCATTAAACAAAAAGATGGAGGAGAGGGGGATTCTCTTTCTGTTTGATCACTTAACCTGGGAAATCAGCCTTTGCTTAGGCTGGAATGTATATGTTGGCTTTCCAGTTATCAGGCCTTCGGACTTGGTTTAAAGTGGACAGCCTACAGACACACGAAAAAATGCTCATTATCCGTAATCATCAGAGAAATGCAAATCAAAACCACTTTGAGATATCATCTAACTCCAGTAAGATTAGCCCATATCACAAGATCCCAAAACCAGAGATGTTGGCGTGGATATGGAGAAAAGGGGACACTTCTACATTGCTGGTGGGAATGCAAACTAATATATTCCTTTTGGAAAGATGTTTGGAGATCACTTAGAGATCTAAAAATAGACCTGCCATTTGATCCTGTAATTCCTCTACTAGGTATATATCTAGAAGACCAAAAATCACTTTATAACAAAGATATTTGCACCAGAATGTTTATTGCAGCCCAATTCATAATTGCTAAGTCATGGAAGAAGCCCAAGTGCCCATGGACCCACAAATGGATTAATAAATTGTGGTATATGTACACCATGGAATATCATGCAGCCTTAAAAAAGATGGAGACTTTACCTCTTTCATGTTTACATGGATGGAGCTGGAACATATTCTTAGCAAAGTATCTCAAGAATGGAAGAAAAAGTATCCAATGTACTCAGCCCTACTAT
>CAUYQV010035715.1:0-15318 GCA_963574575.1 Galagoides demidoff | reverse complement strand
ACATTATAACAAAGATATTTGCACCAGATTGTTCATTGTAGCTCAATTCATAATTGCCAAGTCATGGAAGAAGCCCAAGTGCTCATCAACCCATGAGTGGATTAATAAATTGTAGCATATGTACTCAGCCCTACTATGAAACTAACTTATAGCTTTCATAGGAAAGCTATAACCCAATTATAGCCCAAGAATACAGGGAAAGGGGAGAGGGAGGGGAGGGGAGGGGGGAGAATGGGTGGAGGGAGGGTGATTGGTGGGAACACGCCTATGGTTCATCTTATAAGGGTACATGTGAATCTTTCTAAATGTAGAATATAAATATCTTAACACAATAACTAAGAAAATGACATGAAGGCTATGTTAACTAGTTTGATGAAAATATTTCAAACTGTATATAAAAACAGCACACTGTACCCCATGACTGTATTAATGTACACAGCTATGATTTAATAAAAAAATAAAATAAAATAAATTATAGCATATGTATACTGTGGAATATTATACAGCCTTAAAAAAGTTGGAGACTTTATCTCTTTTATGTTTATGTAGATGGAGCTGGAACATATCCTATTTAGTAAAGTATCTCAAGAATGAAAGAAAAAATATCCAACATACTCAGTACTATTATGAAACCAATATACAACCACTCTCACTTTCATATGAAGAATAGATCACAACTACGACCCAGAATGAAAGAGAGGGGGAGATGGGAGGGGAGGGGAGAGGTCAGATCAAGGGAGGGTGAATGGTGGGATCACACTTATGGTGCATACTGCAAGGGTACTTGTTGGATCAATTAAGTATAGAGTATAAATGTCTTACCACAATAATTAAGTAAATGATGGGAGGGATATATTAATCAGTACAATGTAAGCATTCCAAATTGTCTGTGAAATCAGCACATTGTACACCATAAATGTTTTGATGTATACATGACCTACCTCTTTATGATTTAATAAAAAAAATCAAGTTAAATAATGATAATCACAGTTTAATTTGTTTACAAACCCTTTAGGGACTTTATTTTGAGTTACAGGAAATAAGGAATTGACTATAAAATAAGGAAAATTATTTGTCTTATTACTTTTTATTTCTACCATTCACTTGAAATCAGATGGTTGATATAAAGTTGCCTGCATTACGATCTTTAAAAAAAATAGGAAAAAAATCAGGGCAGCGTCTGTGGCTCAAAGGGCCCCATATCCTGGAGGTGGCAGGTTCAAACCCAGCCTTAGCCAAAAACGGCAAAAAAAAAAATCAAACTGACACCTTACCAAAGAAGATAAACAAATGGCAAATACGCTTATGAAAAGACGTTCAACATTGTTATTCTTTGGGCATTGTGCCAGTAAAGTACAATAAGATACCCCTACAAAGCAATTAGAGAGACAAGAAAGCAATAGCATAACAAAAACCCTGACGCTACTGATTGCTGAGGAGCTTGCAGAGCAACAGGAATTGTCACCCAGTGCTGGTGGGAAGGGAAGGCAGCTGTCACTGCCTTACAAATCCGAACATAACTTTAGGATGTGTTCCCGCAATCATGTTTCCAGGTGTTTACTCAAATGTGCCTCAAGCTTCTCCGTACACAAAAATCTGTATCCAAGTGTTTAAAGTAGATTTATTTATAAGTCCCCCAAATGGGAAGTAACAACGCCGTCCTTCACCGGTGAATGAAGGAAGAAACTGTTGTACACGCCTACAACAGACACCCTTCAGCCCTAAAGGGAAATGAGCTGTGAAGCCACCAAAGCGCCTGGGTAAAGGATTAATACGGCGTCTCTGAGTGAAGGAGACCAGCAGGAAAAGGTTCCATGCTGTGTGATTCTTATTATATTACATTCCGGAAAAGACAAAACTATGGGGATGGTGAAAAGATCAGTAGTTGCCAGGGGTTTGGAAGGAGGGGTGATTGAATTGGTGGAACACAGCATTTAGGAAAGGGAGATTATTCTGTATGATCCTGTAACGATAGGCACATGTCTCATACATTTGTTAAGACCCAGAAAATGTGGCACAAAGAGTAAGCTGTAATGTGTGAAAATTAAAAAAAAAAAAATTAGGAAGTCAGGTGATTCCAGGAAGAAATGCGAACTGTGACAGGAAAATCTGTGTACAAATGTATGAAACATCTGTAGTAAACTGGTGTGTGTGTGTTTAGGGGATGCTGACATAAGGAACTTGGGACATGAATGGATTCTGTCACTAAAGGTAAAAGAAACTGCTGACGTTGATTAAGATCTTTCCCTTTGAGGGTCTGGGCTGGCAATTTTGAAACTACCCCACCCACCTGTGTACTGGGATTCAGCAGTCAAGTAAGTAGATGGTGGATCGTGGACTTGTCACCACCAGAATGTGAGCTTAGAGGCAGCAAGCAGAGGTGACTGGAATGATTCATGTTTAGCTTAGTATAGACAGAGATGTTACATGTATAATGTCTACAGATGGGCATATACGTGCATGCTTGTGTGTATGGACACACAAGTAGTCCACACACATACATTTCCCTGCTCTGCCAGACATGAAGTCTAGAAGCAAGGACACCGCAGGAGCAACAGCACATCCAGCCCTCATGTTTTGGTTTCTAATTTCGTATCTTATAATTAAGGAACTAGAGCTTTTGGGAGAAATGCCTGATTCTATGACCAGAGTAGAAATATAATACAAGATTATCCCGAAGCACATTATAGTGCTAGAAAGGAAGTTCTCCAAAAGATAACAAACCAAATCAATATAATTTGGTGACAGTATATCAAAGGGACCCAGGAATCGGATAAAATAGTTTCCCATGGCCAAAGCTGGAATAGTTCGACCATAAAATAGAGTAGCTCTGGATTATAACCCTAAGTATAAATAAATATTCATGAGGCAGTACTGATTCATTCCATAAGTGATTAATAAAGAAATGACTGGAGAAGAGACAAATGTCAGCTGATGAGGAATAACTCCTAATTTATATGGACACTTCATCTCCAAGAAGAGACACGTACCTCCCCATTCTCTGTCAGCTGCCCACAGTGATTCCTTTCTGAGAGTACAGTGTGGAAAGGGGAACATGAACAGCAACCTGGCAGTGAAGAACCTGACAGTGTCTCGGCCGGCTGACCTTGGACATCAGTGAAAAGGGAATCAACAGGGAGAAGTTATGTGATGGTTTTATGTACTTGATACGTCATGATGAAAACTTCACCTCTGTTACTTTCTTACCCCAAATTCATTACTCTAGCTGAATTATGAGAAAAACACTAGACCAATTCTATTATAAGGGCCTCTATAGAGTAATTGGACAGTATATCTCAAAACTGTCAAGGCCATCACAAACAAGAGAAGTCTGAGCAATGGCCAGACCCAGAGGACCCTCAAGAGGCATGATGGCTAAATGTCATACCGTGTCCTGGTTGAGATACTGAAGCAGAACAAATGGGCTTAGGTAAAAACTAAGGAAATCAGACCAATGAATTAACTTCAATTTTTAATAATGCAGTAACATTGGCTCATTAATTGTGATAAATGTACCATATTAATGTAAAATGTTAGAAGAATAGGGGCATGAGGGAATCTCTCTGCACTACCTCCTCAGTCCAAAACCCTTCCAAAAATAATGTTTATTTTTAAACTAATTAGTACTAACAGTGCTATATGTTAGGAAAGAACTAGACCTAGAGGAAGTTGGTGTTTGTTAAGGGGAGTCTGACCACAGGTCTGGTCTTGAGCTTTGACTCTGGAGCACAATAGTCCACCTCCATGGTTTCTAGCTTCCTCCGTTGTCTACTGAAAGTAGAAATGCCCTAAGTTATATAACAACTTTTGACGGTGGACTTTTCTGTATTAGAAAGGGAATGTTCAAGTAAGGAGTTGGGGGGAAGAAAGTTCTGAGGGACTGGCCTTTTGCTTTGAAATATTAAGAAACAATGTAGGCAAGGCATCTCTGTTCATCCATTCTTTCCATGCTTCCTTCCTGTGAAAGTTTCAGAGACTTTTCTCTAGTGCTGTAGTTAAGTTTCATTTAAGTTTCATTTCATTCACCATAAGAATGTCCCAGACATGAGAGGAAGAAAGAGGCCCTCAGCTGCTGGGGTGCCCCTGACTACTCAGTCCCCACCACACTGAGAATCTCCCCTTGACACAGTTTCCACATCAGATCCCCTGAAGAACAGGAGGGAGCCAGGGAGCTAGGGAGTCCTTCCTTGTTGTGTAACATCAATAAAATTCCCTGTATTCAGCAAAAAAACAAACAAACAAACAAACAAAAAAACCCAATTCCACCCCCCCCCCAAAAAAAACAGTGAAACTAGCTTTAAAGAAAAGGGATGTTTTCCCAACCCTGCTTGACACCCTCAGGTGGGCTGAGTTGATATCAAGACATCAGCATGGTTTCCATAGCTGTGGGGTGTGCTCTGAGACCAGATGACCTACATTTTTATCCCAAGCCTTGTGGTGTTGATTTGTCTGACCTTGAGGCATTTGAAGACCTCTCTGAGCCTCATGGTAATTGGAAATCATAGTATGTTGAGTGCAGGGCTGTTGTGAAAACCATGAAACTCTCATGCCGGCATCTCTCATGCATCCACACCAGTCTCAGTGTGAGGAAGGGGATGATCCTAGTTAGAAAAACGAATGACTGACGTCTGCTCTGATGGTCAGGCAAGGAGGCTCCTCATAATAGTAAGTTCATTAATATTAAATTGCACTAAGTCATATTAAATTTTATAAGTGCATTTATACTATTTAACAGACATTACTACTTGATCTAGTAATCAAATACTATAGTCGTTATTATGTTTTTATTGCATTGCTTGACGATGTGTAGAAACACAGAAAAAATGGTCTTCAGAGAGCCTAAAACTTTCTGGGAAAATGCAATATTAAATATCTAGAGGCTTAAGAATTTGAACTGTTAGGATATTTGAGCTGGAAGGACTAGCAAATCCAAATCAAACTAGTCTAAGGGTGACAAACTTTACAGTTTCCTGTAAGTGGACACCCTGAGAGGCAGGAGCCATGGCTTCAGTCCCAAGGGTGTTCTGATTCCCAGCATGCCTCTGACCATGCTCCCCTTTGCCGGCCTTGCTATTAGGCTGAGGGTAAGACAGCAGTGTGCAGAGCTCACATCTACACAGCGCCACTTCCAGAAGAAGAGAGGCTCTTAACTTATTTTTTTTCTTCAGCATGTAAAAAATTTTCCAGAGTATTCAGAAGCTTTTCTTTCATTGCTAGATTTTATCAATATGTTCTTTCTTGCACAACCTCCATTTCAGGCGGACATCCAAGGAGAGTGGCTCCAGTTTGCCATTTCCAGGCCTCACAGAGGTAATTCATGCAGAATTTTGTGATTGGACTGCTGGAGTTAGCAGAACTCTGGCAGGAAAGCCCAGACTTCATGGCATGCTCAGTGTAAGGACAGCCCTAATGGCAGGGTAACTTGTGTCTTAAGATAGTAGGAAACTCAGCCTTCAGAAATTCGTGCTCCTTCTCCTCATTTCACATTAAACAGGTCCATTGCCACATAAACATACTTAGTTTCTAGACAAATGGAGAAACCCAGTTACCACATCCAAAACAAAGTCCAGACTCTCTGGCTGGGGGGACATCTGTTCTGTCCTGTTCTTCAGTTCACTCCAGAGTCCACCTTCAAACCCCAGTGTGTCATGGTGTCAAAGGGTGAGGCTGCAGTAGCAAAGAGCACTCTCGCTTGAAGCAGCATGAGAAACAATGCACTCTGGTGACTGTGCTTTGCCAGTCTCCTTGTCCAGGCCCAGAGTGGATGCCTCATTTGGCACAGAGTCTCACCCACAGACTCTGTTTACTCTGAGAACATGCCCTGCTTTGCAGACTGTGTGACCTGGCTTTGCCCTGGAAAAACTCACCTTGTTCAGTGAATTCTGTCCTGGGGGTCTGATGCCCCTCTGGAGTTCCACATTAATAAGTTAAATCTTGTTCCTATGCATGGAGCTGATGGAAGTGCGGGGCTGGGGCTCGCTCGCCTTAGGGACCACACAAGCCAAGGCTTGGATTTCTTTGGCAATGTGAATCCTTTAAATGCTAATATTTCCTTCTGGTCAACCAGAGATCTTGTCTGCCCCTCTCCTTTGAGTCTGGGAATTTCTATCTCTTAGCAGCATGCTGTTGCTATCTGTCCCCCTAAAATTAAATTTAATAGACTCTGCATTCTTCCAGCTACAGCTTCGGGGGATTTGGAGGTGGGAGGGGAAGCCTGGAATTAGGATGTGTCTGAGCTTTATCTTCTCAGAGACCGCCTAGGCCTCTGTCAGGTACATAGTGCCTAACAGGCAGTGCTTGCCAGGGCTTCTCATCTCTCCCGTATCTCATCCTATCTCCTGCTAAACCTCCCACCTAGCTGATCTCCTTACACAGACTTCCACTTTTAATCAAATGGCATCTTTCCAACCCCAAAAGACCACTGAGCTTTCTCTCTTCCTTTTGAAATGCATCCCTCCAGCAATGAGGGTTTTTGTTCTTTCCTTTCTTTTTACCTTAAGAAAAGCCATCTTCAGCCTAAAACTTTAGCCTCAAGCCTTGCTGCTTCTCTGTAGGTTCTTGGTGACGGCAAGTCAGCATATGATGATGACAATGTCATACACAGAATAAGCTGAGCTTCTGTGCGCCCAGAAATCCCCCACTCTGCCCTCACATATTCCCACATAGAACCTGCTCTAGGCCACCCACCACTCTTATTACACGTGTACTTGTCACCCCCATATACCTGCCTTAAAATTCCAAGACCCTCTTTTGTTTATTAATAAATGTTCTCCTATAGAAGTTGCTTATGCAGTCTTCTCCTAGATATCTGATTGGGTATCTTTCACACTTTCTGAAGGTGTCTAACCAACATTGTCTGGCAGGTGACACAGTGGTTTAATCCATTTTCCAGTCCAGAGTAGTGGGATCATCACTGCCCCCCATTCAGTTAGCTTGACATTTTAGTCTATTATGTTGGCACTACCAATTTTAAGTTCTGTATTGACTTTAAAGTCTCAGTTTTAAGCTCTCTATTAATTCTGGGTTTTTGAGATGCAAGGATAGAAAACAAAAGGCAAATTGACATGCATAATACAAGACAGAAATTTACTAGTTCAGAATCTGAGACAGGGAAACCTGACGGGCTGTGCTCGGTCAGGTCCAGTTTAGATTCTGTGGGGTGCTGCAATGCCAGCCCTCTTGCTGATTGCTGAAGCCCAGACTGGCAGAGAGATGATCTGTTTCATATCCATGAAAATAAATGATGATTAGCCAAATGAGAATGGGCAAAGGCTCTTCATGTAGAACTTGATCTAATAACGGAATAGGCCACCCTTGCTTGCAATTTAGCCAAGTGTTACAGGCAGGCAGAGGAAGGAGAAAGTTTACAGTGGGAGAGGATGGCTCAGGAGGTCCTGATGAGGGCTGCTGGCCTGGAGAAGCCAGAGTGGCTCACTGGAAGGGTCCTCCCTTGTGATTGGCCTAAGTTGGAATCAGGAATGAACTTAGAGAAACTACCAGTTATTAATCAAGTCCTGGACATTTGGGGCCAATCATTACAGGATTTGTTTGGCCCCCTGGATCAGTTGTTAGACAGAGTGGTTTAACTTCCTTCAAGTCTGACTCATCAGCAGCCCGCTGGCACTGTGAGCTGGTTGCTGTAGAGAATGAGTTGACTTCTCGGACAGGTTGCTGCAGATTATGGGTCAGCCTTTTATTTTTATATGTGCTTGGTTGTTGTTCATACATATCTTTAGTCTCTCACATCTCTGTTTAACAAGGGGGGGGAGAGAGAGAGAGAGAAAGAGAGGAAGAGAGGAGGAGGGAAAAGGTGAGAACCAAAGGGAAAATTTTCTAGAAGCTGCAGAAAATATCTATATCTTCATGCGTTTATTAGGCCCTAATTGTTTTGCAAACCCATTATTAAGCTCCACAGATGGGGTCAGGTTATGACTTACATAGTTACATTCATCTTGCCCAAGGATTTAAGAAAGAGTTTATGCTTTCCGTGAGGCAAACAGGTTCCCTGGGGGAAGAGGCACTGCCTAAGTAAAGAATCTATCAGAAGAAGAAAGAAATATTGCCTCAGCATTTTGTCTTTCTGGACTTTTTTTTTTTTTTTTACTTGTATTTGTTAAAAACTAAACTTTAAATCTGTCACCAACCACCTGGAACAATTTTGAGTAGGAAAAGATGCCACGTCCAGTGTTCCATTTTCTGAGGAAGCCCCCTAGCACTGTTACACATGGAAACATTTCAACCTCCAAATATAGCCACTTGTTATTACTTACACATGACATGGCTCATGCGGACTGTGGGGCACACAGATTTTTCTTGTGAAACAATAGAAGTTGCCGGAGGTGTCCAAAATTCATCCACATTTATTTTGCTGTTACAAAGTTAGAAAAAAAAAAAAAAAGCCCTGTAAATAATCCCTTGTGAAATGCTTTGGTAAATTTAAGATCCTGTTGTTAAATATTTTTTTATTTGTGCTACAAAATTTATAAGAGGCACTTTTACCATGAATGAACTTCAGCGTTACTGTTTGGGTATTTTCTATAAAAGGATTTTAATCCTGAAAACAAGGATTGCCTCATTCATTTGTGTATTTACTGGTTTAAAAAATGATTGATTAATATCAACATTAAAATATATTGTTTTCTCTTGAATATTAATGTCTAAAAATACAATACAAATTATCCTTGAAAGAGTTTGAAAAATAATTTCAAACTTGCATACCCATCATAACTTAGAGATGAATAAAAATATGCTTTTCTTGCTTTATTTTGGGAAAGAGCTGATTCCCAGTATGAACTTACACACAGAAAACAGAATGTAGGTATATCATAAGGTGGAAGTATTTAAGCTGAGTATACTTATCAAAATTATTTTCAAGCTTATATAATTTGAGGATCAAAATACATTTGTCTTATTGCTTTTCTTTTTCCCACCCGGATGTATATATTCATGATATACATAAAACAGATGGAAAAAAAAATAAAAAAAATGCTGAGTTCCTGACCTGGTCCTATGTGTCAAATAGTCCCCAAATGGCTTTCCATAGAATAAGTAAATTAGTTTGCTGTCATCAGCTGAGCTTTCTGCTAGAGGGACCTTGACAAATCTGCCTGGCTGTTCCCATTGATTTTGATAAGGCAAATCTTTGGCCATCTTCTTCAGTATAGATTAAGATTGCCTCTGTTGTTGTTTTTGAATATGTTTTCCTAAAGGAGCACAAAGTTTCATGTTTATAGATCATTTGTAATTTGACAGAGACTGCCATAGCTGACAGGGTTTTAATGATAAAATTTACACAGCAGATCCCTCATGGGGACCTCAAAGCTGGGGGAAACAATGACACGTGCAACATGGAGGCACAGAGAAGCGGCGTAGAGAAGAGACACGAGGCTCACATGTGGAGGACAAAAGGACAAAAAGGAATAATGGCCAGAGTGTGGGGTGCAGAAATTCATGTTATATGGAAAATACATGTCCATAGGCTGAAGGCCTGGAAAAGAGCTTAGATATGGAACACACAGATGTTTGATGCAACTCCTGTGCACTACATAGCAGGGAAGGCAGACAGAGGCCTCATGAACACAAACAGAAATATGGGCTGTGAGAAGAGTCCTGGGGGCAGGCCCTTGAGTGATGAGAAAGAATCACCAAAGAATTTTAATTCTGAGGGAAGGCAGGTAGCGAGAAGCCAGGTATAGGAAGCATTCACTCATTAGTTCTCACCCACTGAACAGACATCAGACAATAAGCACTAGGAATTACAGCTCAAGGTAATTCTGAGACTGGAAGTCCAAGAGACACCCAGGACCCCTTCGAGATACCCCCTGAGGTGCGTAGAGACTTGCATGAGAGACCTGATGTATAACAGGCAGACAGGCGTGGGCTGTCATGGGACCCTGCACATAAAGAGCTGCAGAAGGTCCAGGAGAGTAAGAAGAGCATTAATGGGCAGGATAGATTTGACCAAAAAAAAATTTGCCTTAACACAACTTGAGTAAGTGAAATGAGACCAAAAGTTATTGGCTTAAAAATAAATTAGTCAAAATAGCAAATTCTGTTTCAATACCACTGGGGGGAGAGGGATAACCTTCCTCAATTACTACACATTTGAATTCATTAATTTCTTTATCACCCTTTAACTGTTTGATGCCTACTGTGTATCACACCCCCTTCTAGGACCTGGAATGGATCTATAGATAAGGCAGATTGCCTGTTCTCAGAAAGTGTGAATTCTAGGCAAGAAGAGAATATGAACATTAGAATGTCTTCTTAGTTGTTTCTAAGCTTATTGTGGGAAAGAGGAATTAAGAAAAATGAATGAATGCTTATTGCACTCATGTCATATGTCAAGAACTATATCTCTGTAATATACACATATTTCAGTTAATATTCAGAATCAATATAACACATAGATACTGTATGTGCCTGCCTTTATCAAAAAGGAGACTAAGTCTCAGAGAGATGTATTAATTCAGAAACTATTAAAATTAAAGTTAAAGTTCACTGGAGTCATTGGATATAGATTAAAGCACATAATGAATGGCGTACCTGTATACCAGTGAGAAGCTGTGAGGAAATGCAGTTTCACGAATGGCACCACTTGTTGTAAAAATGAAACTATGGGTTAACCCAGGAATCAAGGTGGAAAAGTGTCTACCAAAACATGGAGAAAATATATAAAGTGTTATTGGAGATATTAAAGAATACCTGAATTTAAAATGAGACAGTCCATGTTAAACACGGTAAGAATCAAAGTTATAAAGATGGCTGATGGCTAATACAAATCTATGAATCTGAACCATTTCTACTTGAGCGATAAGAATTTGACATGTGTATTCTATAATACATTTGAGGTAGAAAACTCTGGGAAGGTAGGAGAAGTTCAAGAAAAAGATGAACAAGGCAAGTTGGCTTGACTTTACAAGGATCAAGTTTGTTTTAAAACTCTTATAAGATTAGCTTATAAGATTGATACATGTTTCAGTGGTACATAACAGAGAACCAAGAAAAAACTGTAGGTATCACACACTAAAGTTGTTTATAGAACTTACAGCAATGTACTTTATGATCTCATATAAAGGAAAATATGTTTCAGACAAAATATAAAAAGAACAACTCATAACGAAAAAGAAGGAAAAATTATTCTACCTCAACCTGGAAACCTTTTTTTTTTGTAAATATGCTCTAAAAAAACTAACTAAATAAATAATAAAAAGCATTGGGAGAAATATTTATGACATACATAATAAACTGATAATTATCCAGAATGTCAAAATAACGCTCTGAAATTAGAAAACAGACCATTTGATAGATAAATGGCCAAAATATGAGCAAGAAGTTCACACAAATGAGATTGAACATGACTCATCAACATCTGAAGGATTCTCAGTCTCCCTGGTAATCAGAATCATAGACATTCAACCAACACTGAGAAGCCTCTTCACAAAAATCAGATTGGCAAAAACACAACAATGTTGTAACACCAAAATGCTGCTAAAGATGTGGGCAGATATGTTGCTTGCTTGAGGGCCCACAGATTGGCACAACTTTAGAGAATGATTTAGAAATATCCAGTAAATCTGAAAAAAAAAGGCATACTATAAACACAGTGCTTCTGCCTGGGAATGTGTCCTCTACCAAATCTACTACTCATGGCAACACTGGCATTAAATGGGACATTGTTTGTGGTGCTGAAAACTTGAGCATAATCCAGATGCCCATCTACGAGAATGGTTGCATGTTCAATATTAACAAAACAACAGACTCCGAGAAGCCCCTGAGAAGTTCAGTCATGGCATTGTGCCTCCTAAGACCAGGGCCATGTGACTTGTTGGATGGAGATCGCTCATCATATTACCAGATATCCTTCTCCCCTCCCCTTCCTCACCCCCTCCCCATATTCTAGGGCTAGAATTAAGTTGTTACATACATTTTGACTGATGTGTTCATGTCATTGGCAATTTGGTTGGCATTAGCAGCTTTATTATTTTATCTTATCTGTATTTTGTAAGTTAGAGAAAAATCACTGGACTCGTTGAAACATCCTTTGGTTTGGTAAAGGTCGTCCGCTAGAGATTGCTTTTAATGTAATTCATCTTAAAAAGACTACAGATTCTTTTATTTTTTTGCCTGGGTCAAAGTGATGCTACTGTGAATATTTTCCCCATAATAAAACAAAGGGGTCAATTGTCTGTGAACTTACCTCCAGCACCAAATTCCCACAAAGAAATAGGTCTTTCTTGTGTTTTTGTTACAGACAGCTGCGTCTATTTTTTTCACACGTCTTGGAAAGCCAAGAGTGTGAATGGATTTGGGATAACCCGGCAAGACAGCGTATCCTCTGATCATCCAGAAGTTTTCATCTAGAAAGAGAGGAAGTAATTATCTTCTGATCTATTTCCTGGAGGGAGAAAGTTTGAAAATAATTAGATCCTCAGTTCCACTTAGCTTCAGTGCTTGGAGACTTAGTAACCTTATGCCTTCACTTATTCTTAGCAAGTTCTTTAGCAGCTTATATTATTAATATTATGCAAATATTATTAATATGTGCTTGTAGTCAATTGTACGCATACCTTTGTCATTGTTTCATTGTATGGATTGCTCTTAATTGTCTAACTTTATCAAAGCAATCAAATGTGCAATGCATATATGTATTGAAGCACCACACAGTAGCCAGTAAGTATGTATGATTATTATGTGTCAATTAAAACTGTTAAAAATAAAGTCTGTTTGGACATGTTCTCCTAGATTTCAGCTCCCAAAAGCTCTCAAAGGCTGGTGATCTGATGAAATCCACATAAAAAGTAGGGTTGCTAGATTAAATAAAAGACGCCAGTTAGATTCGAATTTCAAGTAAACAATGATCAACTTCTGGTATAAATAAATATAAAATATTGCAGGAGGCATAAGGGTACCAGAAAGTTATTTGTTTTTTTTGTCAGAAATTGATAGCAGCCTGCATTTTTATTTACCAAATCTGGCAGCTCTAATAAAAAGGGAACATAAAAGAGAAATTGAGTACTTTTATTTGGCAGGAAAAACAGGCATTTTTATTTTTTATTACAGGGTTTTTTTTTTTTTTTTTTAGTTTCTATGCAATTAGGATTGTGTTTATCTTCATAGCCACAGACAACTCCTCGGTAGTTATTCTTTATGATGGGAACCCTAAATGAGGGCAGAATCCCTATCCGCTTGGCATAAAGAACATGGTGTTCCTTATGCCAGGATAAGTAGGTCAATACGAAAGTTTTGAGACAGACTGTGTTGTGGTACCTTCTTTCACCACCAAGAAACACAGTCGACAATGTCCTTGTCCCTGATCTATCCATCCAAGTTTCAACTTGCTGAGTTTATTGTTGTTGTGGGGAGGGCTTCAGTTGTTTACATTCTGCAGATTTCATGTTTCTCAATTTTTGTGTATCTTACGACTTTTGTTATGACACATGTATGCCCCGGCCAGTTCAGGCAACCAGAAGAAGAGGGATTGCAATGGGCAGGGTTACCTTTAAAAACCAGAATCTTGTCTTTGGGGTTCTCATATGCAGCTTGAAGATCAGCGGGCAGAGATGGCCAGAAGGAAGCTATTAATTCAAATTCAACATCGGTGATATCGTAATAGATCCGCCATAGGTGCCTGTGGTCAACAGAAAACTCTTTACACCTGCAGGCTATCTGCTTCTGTCAGTGGAAACATTGCGACCTTAGGCCTGACTTGAATCTGATTGGTTTGTATCTCCCTCCAATAATTTAAAGAATCAGCACAATTTCCTTCAGCAAATTTATGTGATGGTAAGTTTAGTTCTGCTTTTTGGACTAACACGATCCTGTGTCTTTGTGCCCACGGTCCTGGCTTCTCAGAGGGGAGAACTACCATGGAAATATCATAAATGGCTCTGAGCGCTTTTTCTTTTTGCTAAAATGACAACACCCAACATTCTAAGCCAACGACAAAAGGAACTCCCACTCTGATGCCCGTGAAGGGCGGTTCTCAGCTCCTGCTGGTCACAGCCTGGTAGTGACAGCAGGTCATTATTCCGCTGGGTAGCTGTGGGTGGAAAGAGCGAGATTTCAGGGTTCCCTTTGACTCCTATAGCCCTACCCAGTGGTGTGTGTTCTCACACTCTATTATAGAAACACGGTCATGGCATAAATAAGCGACACACCACGCTGCCATCTTAGTCCACCAGGTTTTGGATCGTGAGAGAAGCGACTTTCCACTGTAGCAAGCACTTTACTGACGCGATATTAAAAAATGGTCAGTGGTGAGTTGATACGTGTCTAATAATTGCCTCTCCAGGTGGGAGAAAGACTTTAATCATTTGCTGATTTCCAGGGTGTAAATACCACAGCCAGTTTCAAGCTGAACTGGTCTGCAAAATTTCTGAAAACTTAACGATAGGCTCCTGATGGCAGGTGGCCTTTGGTCCCAGTGTAGCCCTGGGATTGGTGTATTATTTTGGCTAGGAAAGTCACAGAAAGTAGACTGTCCTTCACCTTCTTATACGATGCAAAAGTCACACATTTCACTGTATTCTCCATCCCTTGAAAAGAAACCTCGTCATGGGATGCTGAGGTGTTTAGGGGATGGGTTTACCTGCCTTTAAAGAACATTACTTCTCTGCGGAAAGTGGTGACAGCATCAAAAGTCAAGCCCGGGTCACAGGCATGAGGCACGGGGGGCTCCTTTGGTTTGGCAGGTGTCTCAGGCAGTCCTCCTTTAATAAGAAGAAGATATCACAGTGAATTCAGAAGGTGTGAGGAAACACGCCCACACAAGCATGTTACTTAAGTGAGTATTTGCTCATGACAATTTTTCAAGAAGTAATTTTCTCAACTTCCCTTCTGAAAAGCTTCCCGTTTAGTCCACATATATTCAGATTTATAACTTGGCTCACCGTAGATGGACTGGATTCCATCGATATCATCCTGAGAAAGTGGGTATTTATTAGGATCCAGGGAGATATAATTTGGAAACATCAAGGCTGTTTGATCGTTGGAGTGAGAGAGCCCCAGCGAATGACCAAATTCATGAGCAGCCACAAGAAACAAGCTGAATCCTTAATAAAAACAGGAAAAGTCTGAGTACATGAGTTGATCAAAAGGAGGGCGCCTGCATCTGCGATCAGAAAGTGACCGAGGGAACGAAGAAAAGGCTTCACCACAGATAATTCTTCTTTTTTCTTTTTTGAGATGGAGCCTCAAGCTATCCCCCTGGGTAGAGTGCCGTGGCATCACAGCTCATAGCAACCTCCAACTCCTGGGCTCAAGCGAGTCTCCTGCCTCCGCCTCCCAAGTAGCTGGGACCACAGGTGCCCGCCACAA
>CAUYQV010035713.1:0-23691 GCA_963574575.1 Galagoides demidoff | reverse complement strand
GCAGGATGGTAATTTAAAAGGGGATCAGAGCCCCTGTGTGGGTTTGGGCTTGGTGTCCTTCCCAGCTATAATTCAGAAGTGATTCTAAATGTTGGACTTGGTTCACAGCCTGCTGATACAGGTCCCGTGAGGGTGGATTTCAGGAGAGAAAATGCTAACCTGACCACAGGAACTTTAGGGTAGAAGTGAAGTCAGCTCAGTTTCTGTCTCTTCATGCAGTCAGCCTCTGTTCTCTGCCCTTTAAAAAGCCATTCTTTGGCCCTCACTCACTCCCTCGTCTGTGACCTGGAAACCTGTCCACTCTTCTGGCAGCCAGGCCCCTGCGAGCCAGAGAGGAAGCGGCTGTTCTGGAAGCACATGGGGCTTCCCGTAATCCTTGGTGCTGTGGGCCCTCATTGGGAAATAGTCCAGTGGACCACGGTGTGGGGGGGCTGCCCAGATGTCTGGTTGTCGGGGTACCTGGGGGGGAAGCAGCCTTTGAGAGGAAAGGCCCTTAGCTTGTGATCCAGCCTCTGCCACACTCTAGGTGTGTTGTCTTAGCCAGCTCCTCGAGTGGAAGCTGGCTCTAGTATCAGAGCAATTCAAGCACTTTGAAAACTCAAAGCCACATAGAAGCTGCTGGCCGATTATCTCTGTGTCTTTCGTTTATAGTTTTTAATATCCCCCTTCTCCAGTGAGGAGTTGCTTCCCATGCACTTCTAGCAATACCTCTGGGCACCTCTGATACCACTAATCACCTGAGAAAGCTATGGTCACAAAAATACTGGCCAGAACTTCATAATAAAGTTTACATACTGTTTGTTTTTCAATTCATTTGTCCAGACAGAAATATTTATTTCTCTTGGCAACAGAGAAACATACCAATTTAGTCTGTGCTAATGTATGTGCATGTGTTTACAGAGCATCCTTCCGCGCCCACCCCATGATTCGAGTGAATTTCCCTCTTTTTCTTCCTGCTCCCTGTTGTGGTCTCCACTTTCCCACACAAATGCTGATTTGCTGTGGACAAGTCTACCCTGGCAAATCTTATCCAGGTTTAAGAAAATGCCTTGGTACCTTCAGTGTTGTGGCTAGTGAGAGTCAAATGATTGAACTTTATTTTCGTTGTTTTTTTCTTTCTCCGGGAGCTCTTAAGTCAGCTCTTTGTCAGGTCAACTTTTAAATTTGAAAGATAAACTCATTAGCGAAACACTTAGAAAAATACAAAATAATAGATGATGTTTTGGTGCCAGCTTTGTGTGGCTCAGTAACACTTTTCACAAAGTTGTGTCTTCCCCTATGCCAAAAGCACAGGAGAAAGAAGAAAAATACTATTCAGCCACCTTCTTGTCACACATGATAGCCAGGATGCCTTAAAAATATATAATAAATAGAAGGCTGGGCACAGTGCCTCACACATGTAATCTTAGTACTCTGGGAGGCCAAGGCAGGTGAATTGCTTAAGCTCACGAGTTTGAGACCAGCTTGAGCAAGAACAAGACCCTGTCTCTACTAAAAATAGAAAAACTAGCTGGGCATCATGGCGGGCACCTGTAATCTCAGCTACTCAGGAGGCTGAGGCAGGAGGATTGCTTGAGCCCAAGATACAGAGGTTACTGTGAACCATGACACCATGGCACTCTACCTAGGGTGACAGAGTGAGACTGTCTCAAAAAAAGAAAAAATATATATATAAAATAAATATATGTCAAATAATAACATACACTATAATGTATGGTATGATATAATAATAAATGGTTGTTTTGCTGTTGTCTTACATTTTACTAGACACAGAGGTGTCAAGAGCAAATCAAAATTGCTAAATACAATTTTTCGGTGATTAGTTTACCCTTCTGTTACTATTTAGAGTCAACTGTCCAAAATTTGCAAACATTTAACCTAATTCCTGGTTGTACCTTTGATAGTTGTGAAAAAAATCACATGAAATTTTCCAGCCCCAATTCTTTATCGAAAGTTTGGTGAGGTAGTTTAGCATTCTGGTTAAAGGCATTATTTGGGGGGTCAGACTTCCCATATTTGGGTCCCAACTCTGCTATCAGATGGGTGCCAATTTACTCGGCATAGAAACTTAGTCCAACTAGTTAAATACAACTGATAGTGTGCTCTTACAGAACACGTCTGTGTTATTATACTTACTAATGTATTTTTCAGGTTTTATGTGATTATTTCTTAATTTAAGAAAGATAACAGGGACAAAAAGTGACACTTCTTAGTTCTCAAGACGGCAAAAGTTGTGTCATGTCAGAATTTTACACCCATCCAGCTTAATCACAACTATCATGTAAGAGGATTTTAATGGACTTCAGATGCTAATAGATGTTTAGAGCTGGTTTTCAGCCCCTGACTGAACTAGGAGCACAGCAGGTACCCAGCTGTAGGTATTTGCAAGGCTCAGACTGAGTGGCTGTCCCTGGTTATGCTCTCTAAGGAGGTGAGAAGGCAGGACCCTGTGAACCTATTGGAAGTTAGCGCTGGATGGCCGCCTCTTTAGACATCATCTGTTGAAGTCCTTTCAGTCTATTTGTGAGGGAACCAAGGCCCCACAAGGTTAGGTGACTAGGTTAGTGATTGGCCCAACCACTTCCAGAGCCTGGGTCTGCTGACTTCCAGGACAAGGCTCTCTGCGGAACAGTCCCAGCCTTAGGAGAGAAATGAGCCCTGCATAACCCCATTCTTCCTGCTCTATGGGAAGACGACGTGGCGTTTTAGAGCAGAAAATTCATCAAACATTGAAACATTTGCTGTTGTATTGACACCAGCTCGTCTTTAGGGATTATCTTGGAAAAAAACTAGGAAAAGTTGTTCCATTGACCAGTGATGACCAGTTATTGTTCCTTTTGTCAACAGGCAAGATGATGATGAATGAAGTCCTGGCAGCTTCCTGTATCCCAGGCCTTGTAGAAATAAATGAGACAGACGTGCTCCAAAGTTCTAATGTGCATCACATCGGATCTTGTTTAAGGAAGCGTTAAAAGGAACCCGCCGTTACCTATTGAGAAGGCTCTGTGCTCTCAGGCATTGTTTCTGATTGAATCCAGAGGTTGCAAGCATGCCTCCCTGTATTACCTGTTGGAGCAGGTTTAATTTTATAAATTTTAAACACAAACTCTATGAGTTTCTAGTTCATAATTGTTCTTTTTGAGGATCCGCTCAGATGAACAGTATCGCATCTATAACAGATACACACTTCCACAGGACTGGAATTGATCGGAATATCAGTGGCAACAAAACTCCACCTGTAGCGTCATCCAGCACCAGTGATGGAAAGGACAGATGGCAAGGAAGCCCTTCCGGGGAAGAAGTCAGGTTGTGTTGGACCTACAGATTACTAGAGCCGTAGCAGGTGTTTCTTTTCAACACAATCTGTGTAGACCGTATAGAACTTGGCTGGTGGCTTTCATCCATTATTATTTGGTATGTCTTTGGACATTCTTAAACACTGAAAGTCTTAAGCTTTCATTAAAAAAAAAAAATACAGCGTTGAGAAAGTCCAGGGTTCAAGATAGTCTTCCGAGGATGTCACTACAGCCTTCCCGTCATCCCCTCCTTACAGCAGCAGTTACCTAGGTGGTAGGCCCAAAGCCTCGTGGGAGAATAAGGAAATGAAAATGAACAGGCATTATTACACTGCATCGTAAACATACTTTATAAGTACATTTCTTAATAGCTTCTTATTCAGGCAGAGATTATAAAAGTTTGCTGCAAGTTTCCAGACCAGGATTTGTGTTGTGGAAATTATCAGTGTTCACAATACCTGCAGGGAAAAAAATACAAAAAAACTCAAATACGGGCACTCTTTACACCCAAAAGAATATTTTTATCATTCTTTTATTTGTTTTGGCTCTGTCAAAAATTAAAGTGCTTGGAATGCTGTAGTCTGTGGTCTCTTGAAATTTGATCAGTGAGAACCTAACACTCCCACAGTATGCTGTCACTTCGGACATTCTTAATAAAAATGGAAACTGATTTTGGTTGTTAGTCATTTATTTTGTTCTGTAACTTAGTGCATCTTTTGTGGTTCATCTTTGTCTAGCCACTGAGCAACTTTATTGCCATATGTACAGAGAAGCAGACATACGCCTTTCACCGTCTCTTGCATTGAATCATTATTTTCTATATTCGAACAACCACTCTTTATATTTCTTGAAATCCAAGATATTTTTGAACATCAAGGTCTTTTTGAATATGCATTCTACAACATGGATTAAAGATAATTCCTGAGGATTAAGCCTAAACTTTTGAGTTTCTGATGACTTTATATTTTCTATTAAATTGCTTATAATAATAATAATTATTTTTTTTTTTTTGAGACAGAGTCTCACTCTGTTGCCCTGGGTAGAATGCTGTGGTATCAGAGCTCACAGCAACCTCCAACTCCCGGGTTTAAGTGTCCCTCTTGTTTCACCCTCCCAATTAGCTGGGACTATAAGCGTCTGCCATGATGCCCAGCCAGTTTTTCTATTTTTAGTAGAAACAGGGTCTCACTCTTGCTCAGACTGGTCTTGAACTCCTGAGCTCAGGCAATCCACCTGCCTGGGCCTCCCGGAGTGCTAGGATTACAGGCAAGAGCCACCATGCCTGGCCACTATAATTATATTTTTTATTAAAAAGTAGAAAACTGGAGAAGGCTATGTGTAATATAGTGGCAACTACAGGCTTTTCAAAAGCATCTTTTTGTTTGACTCTCTGCCCAGGGTTGGAGTACTGTTTAATGTATTCCAGCTCCAAAGAAATCCAAACACATGAGCCTGTGTAGAAAACTTAGATCTTACTTGGCTCCTTTAGTAAATTTGATAATGGCGATAAGTAAAGATCCCTTTCTTTCTATTTTTTGGTAACTAAACCTGCAATTGGCAACCACCCATCTAGCTCCCACCTTCCACCCCCTCAGCAACCCTCTCCACAAAACAGGAACAACATAGATGTGGGATTAACCTGGACGTTCTCCTGCACATATGAGCAAATGATTTGAAAACTCCTAAATTGGGAAGAACAAAATATTAGAAGGTTCTGAGGCTGTTTCCAGCGGATGGGGTGGGAGGAAAAAATACAATAGCAACCAAATCTAAAAATAGGATCTTACCTTCCAAACTGGTTGTCTGTGCGGTGATCGCCTGGCCGGAGGTGCTGTGCCCATGATCAGGTGCACGCCGAGAGCCCATCTCTTAGAGGAGTCATCTTTTTAAAATCCCAGGGCACCATAACAAGGGCAGAGGTTGATGCTTTTGTTCCCTGGATGAATTCCCTTTTCAGAAGCCCCTTCTCTCCTTGCCTGAGCATCTGGACAGGCTTTCTTTGTGAGTTGGCATGAATATTTAACAGCCCTCATTCTGTCCCTGCCTTCAGTCAGTGGCAAAGGAAAGCTTTGGAAAGTCACTGCCCTCTAGGGACTTTATACATTCTGAGTTGGTTTTTAAAACAGTATCAGGTGACTTTCACAAACTGAAGCTATTTGGTGTTTACACAATTAGCAAGAATCCTCAATGTGGGTTGTTTGGTTTTCGAATTAAATGCTGGCCTCTCACTTGAATCCCAGCACAGAGATCTCATTCAGATGTGATGGGTAGTCTTAAGCAATTTCTTTATAGATTATAAATGTTTCATAGAGGGGGAAAAAATCTGTTTCAGAATGGCCTCCACAAAGGAATGGCCACATAAATGGTTACTTTTATCCAAAGTAATTTGTGTTTTAAAAGAATATAAGCAGTTAAGCAAGTACTGAAGTTGATGCCTTTAGAGGAAAGCGCTTTCCATTCATTATTAGTGATTTCCCCACGTCCACTCTTCCTGAATCTGTTTACCAAAATTGAGGAACATTCTACCCTATGGTGATGGCATCTAATCCAATCATTTTTATAGCTGAGTTTGCTCTTGAAGGACTACTTAAAGATTACAGACAGAGGCGCCTGGCAGTTGAGATTGGCTCCTAGTTATTGTTTTATAGGTAACAGCTGCACCTTTTAATAGCTAGTATTTCTTCTGAAGTACACATCTCTTTCAAAACATTTTTAAAAATAACATAGAGATTCTACCTATGAGATGTAAGGAAATAAAGCCCATTTTCATACATTCTTATGACACTTTGAACATAACATTTTTTTAATCCAATAAGATACAGATCAAATACCGATTATTATGGACAGTACGGGAAAGAAGATTATGAACTAGAAAAAAATACATATGCATTTTTATTACCTAAACTTTTTAAAAGATAAGTTCAAGTACTGTACTCAATACATTTTCTTAAAAGGTATCATTCATAAATTTAATACAAATTTTAAAATGCACTGAAGGGTCCATAGTTCTAGCCATAGACCCGGCTTTCAGGTGCCTGAGACGATCAGCATTCACAGTAGGGAAAGACCCTGAATATGCCTTTTGCCACTCTTCCTAGTTGATTCTGGGTGAGGAGAATGTTATGGAAATATTATGGAACGTAAGCAATGGCTATTCATGAGAGTTTTTTAAAACCTTTATAAGACGAAGCCAAAATTTATTTTATATCATCTTAAAGGACCCTTCATGGAGAGTTGACTGGTATTTAAAAGTTCCCACAAATGATACCAAAGAGGCAAAATAAAGAGCCAGAGAATGGCCCCCCTCCAGCTTCTCAATGCATCATTCCCATCTTTTCGTTACTAACAGAAAAAAAAACAAAATCAAAGAAAAGGAAGTCACTTTGGCCAGAAATGTCCTTGTTATCCGGGTTTTACTTTGCCAGTGTAGACATAAGTACATGCACACACATCATGGGACTGGAGACCAGAATCTTCATAGGTCACAAAGAAGCAAAATTTCCAAAGACGAGGCCTGGCCTGGCTGGAGACTGCCAGGAGACCTCAGGCTGAGAGGCCGGCTCTGGGTTCTGCAACAAGAGCTTCGCCACCCAGAAACTGAGATCCCCAGGGTGTCGCACCCCGTGCAGCAGGCCTGGCCGCAGCCAAAGCCCCGCTGCTTCACACTGACCCAACGCCCACCTTGGCTTTTAAAAGTTAAAACGTTTACATTCGTCTCTAAATGCCAATATTCCTTCCTTCATCCAACATGTGTAGATTTAGTGCTTACTAAAGCCTGGCACTGTGCTGAGATAAGAGAGAGAACTAGGAATTGACACCAGGCCTGAGCACGTGGCCAGGATCAGCATAGTAGAGAGGGGTGCAGATGTGAGCTGCATCCCGAATGCAGCGTGAGCGCAGACGGGCCTCACAGAGGCAGATGTGAACCGCCAGTTTCTGTGAGTTCAACTTTCCTCTATCCAAAAAAAGTTCTTACAGTGGTAGCCTTTTGCGATTTCCTAGCCAGGAACAACTTTATTGTACTATTCGGATTTGAGAATCTTGGAATTATACTAGTGAACCATTCTTATTCTAAAGAGCAAGATTTCCAAAGAATTTGCATCCAATTTCAGTCACCTAGCAGCAAAGATCCCTGAAGTTGATTCCACAAATACACTCCAGCTGGACACTCTCCACAACAGGGTCCAAGTAAGGCCTCTCTTTTCTGAGCCCCTAAACTTCAGCATACAAGTGCCACCATCCTTGAATGCTGCCATTTGACTTCAACATGACAAGTGACAGAAGTTTCGTTGTAAATGGATAGAACAAAAAACTCACAATACTCTCAAGCACGATGACTTTGGCTTTACAGCACTTGGAAAATTACAAATAGAACACGAGAAGCTATTTCCACTATGAAACCACAAGAATTCAGGGTTTCTGTAGACATCTCTGTTATTTAAAAAAGTGTATATTTAATGGAACTAGGATAGACTACAGCAAGGTAGTGGGGTAGCATGGACAGAAAGTTATTCTTAGCCCGCATTTTTCTCCAAAGTGAGTTTAATTTTCCTGGGCCCATCTTAAGAAGTACACAGTAACAAGGTTGGTTTTCCCAGGTCCCCATCACAATTATTAATTGTATAGAAATAGAGTCGACTGAATGTTTTCAGTCTAGTTCAGGCATCCTTGAACTACAGCCCATGGGCCACATGCAGCCCCCCTAGGACATTTATCCGGCCTGCCGGGTGTTTTTGCCACCACTGCCTGTCCTGCTTAGCAGGCCCTGGGGCCCGCAGTCCGGCCCTCCAATGGTCTCAGGGACAGTGAACTGGCCCCCTGTTTAAAAAGTTTGAGGACCCCTGGGCTAGTTGTATCTGACTTAGATGTTACTATTAGCTATAAAAGAGGAAAATCAAGCCAATAGATAATCAGTGAATTATGGATTTAATTCACCATTGGCTATATTGTTCTGAGGCAGAAGGGACATAGCAGCTCTAATTACAGGAATTTAACTAAATAGAATATAACTTGGATGTGTAATTTTGCTTTGGAAATTCAAGCACCTCTGTCCAGTGATGAACTGTAGATAATACATATCACTTAAAATAAAACTCAGGAACTCGAACAAAAATAAGTAAGACCACCACCAAATCGTTTGCTAATTATTCTTTCTTGGACTTCAGCCAAGACATAAGCAATAATGTTCCATTCAGTGAAAACCCTACTAACATTCCAACTAGAAGGAATTCATTGGTATGCTTAACTGTTCATTAAACTCTCCAAACTGAGGGTCCCTAAGGTAATATCACAAGAAACTATTTTCAAGCCTCGTAGGCAACCGGAATTTTTCCAATGGATCTCCAGGTTTTAGGGAATTTGAACATATTTTTTTTAATGAACTAACATAAATGTTCTACCTTATATAATCATGCCAGTCTTTGCTGCTTGCAAAGGCCATCAGGACCCCAAGGTGCCCAAGTCTGGGTCAGCACCCATAGGGCTCACCCCATAGTGCTGGGCTGGGGCCGAAGTGGTGCCAGGTGTAAACCAGTGTCTCACAGGCTTCTCACATAAATAGGCTTTATCTAAAGTCACTCTCTCCAGGGCAGAGGGAAAAGGAAACCTACTTAGTAGAAGAGGTGTGCTAAGTATATTTTAGTTCATCCCTTGAACACTGAGTCACTAAAAACTAGCGTCCTATTTGTGTGGCGTATGGCTGATCAAGGAAGTTTCTTCTCTTACCAATCAGGTCCCCTCACTCTGGTGTGGCTCCTCAGCCCCTCTTAGTTCAGGCTTAGTTTGCTTCTTTTTTTATTCCTTGCTCTGAATGCTTGCAGCTGACGATGCTTGCAAGCCCTTCCACTGTGGTTCCCCAGCTTGTCTGCACATCAGAATCTCCTGTGAAGCTGCAAAAAATACTGTTTCTGGCTGTGTTCCTTCCCCACCTGGAGATTGTGATTTCTAGTGTTGGGAGTTTTAAGGATCTCCAGGTGGATTCGAATATGCAGACAAGTTTGGGACCCCTTGGGCTAGAGGTGAGAAAGGACAGGTTTGGCAGGCCTGGGCCTGGATCTGCCTCTGCCTCTTGTGAGTTGTGTCATTTAACCTCCGGGAGCCTCGGTCTTTGCATCTGTGTAATGGAGGTGATCGTGCCAGCAACTTTCTCATCTGTATAATGAAAATAATATTTACATTATGTGATTAGCAGTGGGACGTGTAATGGGTTTGGCACAGGGTGGGCACTCAGGAAATGATAGCTGTGAATTATCCCGAAGTTAAATGAAGGCAAGGAAACACTGCTGAGGATTAAGCAATGTCAGTTTAATGAAAACAAAAATAAGAAGGGGACCACCAGGCTCACCGTCACATGGGATGCTTCCTGCCCCCTCTCTGCACCCCAGACAACTGAATTGTTCATCTCCTGCCAGCTTGCTGGAAAGAATGAGATAACCCTAGACCCAGAGATAAGGCTATTGTGTTGGTCTGTTTTCCCAGGGTGGAGTGGGTCTGCCCAGCAGGTACGCCCTAGGAGAGGAGGGACGTGGACCCTTTGGCAAGGCCTGCTTGGATTTGTGCATTTGGGCACATTGCTGATCATGCTTCACTGGCATGAGCGTAACTTCCACGGGTGGACTTGGGAGGACAGACAGAAAGTCTCTCTCATTTTGCCCGTGGCGAGTGTCCTTCCGTGGTGTGGTGAGGAGGTGAGGTGAGTGGGGTGCATTTCACCGTGATGGAATCAGAGACTGAAAGGAGACCACAAAATCACCTGAGCCCCAGGGGCCCTTAACCGGGAGCACCCTAAGAGGTGATATGAAGCATCTTGGGCATATTTAAAGTTTTCTTTGATGAAGGCTGTGAATTTTCACCGAGTTCTCCAAAAGCTTGGTAACCGTTCCAGTACTACATAATCAATTTTGTAAATAAAGAAACAGACTCAAAGGAAACTGTTCAGAGCCATGTGGACAGTTAGGAGCAAAATGGGATTAGAACTCAGGGGGCCACACTTTCCCAACCCCCACTGCTGGTTTCAATAGCAAGTATCAACCATGAGGAGTGCGGAGGGACCGTCCTACCATCCCTGGTAGAATCCGAACTATTCTAGAATAGTACTTAACAGCTAAAACACTGTTCACTATGGGATGGAATTGCACGGAAGGGCCTAGCTCAGCACCCAAGGACTTGACTTATGCAAGCAAAAGATCCTTCCGTCTGTCTTTTTCACCTCACCTCGGTCATGTTTCCTCATCCAAACTTGGTCACGTCTGACCTGAATGACCACAGGCTGCCCGCCTGCATTCTTACTCCTGCCATCTCCTCTCCACACCATGGTCCACAGGCTGTACACACCTGTTCCCCTCTCTCTTAGGAATAGAGCCCAAACCCTAACATGTCCTGCACAGGCCTGGTGTGACCTGGCCCTGCTAAAGCCCCCAGGCTCACCTTCCCCACACTCCTGGGATGTCACAACTCTAGCACACTGGTGGCTTCTTGGACTACGAAATGCCCTTCCCCCAGGTCTATTTCAAGTCCTTTGGAGCCCATGGTATTTTAATTTTGAAGGCTTTCAGCTTATATAATTTCAAACAAATTATTATAAGATGCACCCACCTGCAACATTAATTATTTCTTAGTGCAAAAAATAATCTAAAGGTTTTTTTATTTCAGCTTTTGGAATCATTTGTGAGCGACTCCGTGAATCTGAGTGTGTGTGACCCTCCACACGCTGGAGGAGTCTTAGGAATCGTGAGCCTGCTCCTGCACGTTCTTTTCAGATGCAGGGAGGGATTTATGGCTCCTAAATCCTGGACGGGTTGAGTTTTCATTGTATTTTATCACACAGTTATTCTTTTCAACTTTACAGTTTTCCTTTCATATTTTGGAGACTTTCTTTTTTCCGGGTCATACCTTTCTCTGGTCTCGCCAGTCTCTCCCCAGACTTCCAATCTCAACTCAAATGGAAACCTTCCCCCTGCCCCCTTCCTGGTCCCCTCCTCCTAGGTCAGCTTCTGCTGTCCTCATCCTGGAGCGCTGAGCCGCTTTTCTGCAAAGCACACAGCTTAGAACGCCATTGCAGATATCTGTGTGTGTCGCAGGTCAGAGGCCACAGCCGGTCGGTTCCCCAAAGTACCCAGCACCGAAGGGTAACAACTCAAAAAGCTGTTAGTATTATGATCCTTTCTCTGCTTAACCTTGGTGACCACAACTTGAGAAGCTCTTCTGCCCCATCTACCTTTCTGTGTATTGAGACTGAATCCAGCATTAGTCACTTTTGTCTACAGTGATTTAAAATAACCTGAACAGCACACCGTTGAAGAGTCCAAGGCAGGGCAACGTGTGACCTAGGTTGATTCAGGCTCACTTCCTCAGTGAAGAGCCCCTATCCCTGGTAGAGGAAATACATCCGTCCTCCCCCACCTCCTGGGCACCAGCGTCTGCTGCTCTGGCTCACAGAGCTGTCTGAATTCCACACTAGTGGTTCTGTTTGCCACTTGGAGTAATCCTGGGAGGCAGGTAGATGATGATGGTGGGAATAAACACATTTATGGGGGAGGCACCAGAGATGGCTGTGAAGTACGTGACTCCTGCCCAGAGCAGTGAGCAGTCAACTAACTACTGCTGTTGCTGCTGCTGCCACTACTGTTGGGTGGGCAGGAGAAAGATGATGGGCTACTGTTTAGTCATCGGGTGTGTGACGTTCACGCAGATGCACCCCAGGGTCTGTGCAGCGCACATCAACGCTGGACGCCGCTCAGTGCCTGTTTAGCTTTTGGTTTGTGACGTGGATTCTCCCCTAAAAACACTGTCCAACAATAGACCAAGTTGACTTACCTTTTGGACTGTGTCCAGAAGAAAGAGAAGATTTAAAGGCGATTTGGCCAAGTAACCATTTCATGGACTGCGTCAGCCCCCTGCTGTGGCTCCCAGCTTGGCTCACTGATCCCCGACCCGAGGAAGCTGGCACCACCCTCTCTGTCACTCAGCCATTCTGTTCAGTACCTACCAGGCAGAGGGAGTGATAAAGTGACTAAGGCACAGGAGCTTGTGTTGGAGGTCGTTGGGAAACTAACAGGAGTTTCTACAAGGCAAAGTGAAATCGGTGATTTAACAGAGGAGCAAGAAAGTGTGGAGAGAAGAGCCATTCTTTTGAAGGCAGAGGAGAGGTCGGGCTGGAGTCACGGAAGGGCTGGCACTTAAGCTGCACCTTGGCCGTGGATGGGGTTGAGTGGGACTCCAAGGCCAGGGAACCCCAGGGCAGTGGGCAAACGCAGAGCAGGGGCAGCACGGCACTTGTGGTGAGAGCCCTCAGAGCCCTCGCAAGAGGGATGTGACAGGAGTTGATAGTCCAACCATGAGGGGCAGGAGCACGATGGCAATGAACTTGGTACTACTGCACATCTACTATCGTCCGAGCCTGCTCACAGCGTTTGTCCATCTTAAGGTTTTGACATATGTATCCTTTCATTTGATAGAACACGTCTACTATGGGCCAGGCACTATCTGGTACCAGAAATACAGCCCTGTATGGAACAAAGCAAGTGCTTTCCCAGAGCTTTTATCTAGTTGGAGGAGAAGGACAAGGGCACCAAAAACGTGTCTTGGCTGGGTGTGAGTGTGGGCAAGGAGGAGGAAGGGCTGGGCGTGGTGGCTCACGCATGTAATCCTTGCACTCTGGGAGGCTGAGGTGGGAGGATGGCTTGAGCTCAGGAGTTGGAGACCAGCCTCAGCAAGAATGAGACCCTATCTCTACTAAAAATAGAAGAATTAGCTGGGCCTTGTAGTAGAAACCTGTAGTCCCAGCTACTTGGGAGGCTGAGGCAGGAGGATGGCTTGAGCCCAGGAGTTTGAGGTTGCTGCAAGCTATGATGCTATGGCACAGTAGCCTTGCTGACAGAATGAGACTCTGTGTAAAATTAGAAAAAAGGGCGGCACCTGTGGCTTAGTGAGTAGGGCACAGGCCCCATATCTCGAGAGTGGAGGGTTCGAACCCAGCCCCGGCCAAATTGCAACAAAAATAGAAAAAAGAGGGAGGAAGCAGGGTGAGGAGTCCAGAATGGAAAGGGGTGGGCAGCCCACTGGTGAGATTTTGTATCTAGTGGTCAGGGAAGATCTCACCGAGGAGCTGGCATTTATTTGAGTAAAGATCAGAAGAGGGTGGGAAGTCAGCAGTGGTTGATTAATTGAAAACGTTAAAGGGGAAGTGAGTTAAATCTGCTGTCTGGCACAGGCGGGTCAGTCTCGGTGGTTTGTGGTGTGCTAGTTTTACTGGTTTTCGTCCCCACTGCCCCGAGAACGTTTGAAATCCAGAGCTTGGAGTTCAGCTTTGCAGGGAGGCTATGGTGGGAGCTGCTCAGTCCCAAGGTGCATGCATTTCTGGGGAGGCTCATGCTATTCAGGTGTTTGTAAGACAAGCAGGGAAGAGCACGGGCTTCGGTGTCCTCAGATGTGGGTCCCCATTCTGTCTCTCCCACTTACCAGCTCTGTGGCTGTGGTGTAGAATTGAAACTTCTCCAAAGTGGGGAGAATGATCCTGCCTTCCTCACAGGGTTGTTGGAGAACTCAGTCAGATGAGTGCGTGTGACTTGGTCAGCTCATTGCCTGTGACAGAAGGTGTTTTGATAAATGCCATTACTTGTAGCAGCAGGTGTAGCAGTGCAGTGAGGGTGTTGCTCAGGGGACGGGTCATCCTTGTCAGGTTTCTATTCAGAATTACTTCCCTGCATGCTTCTGTGGCCTCTTACCTTGACTGTCTACAACTGTGGCATTCACAGGGACGAAACGTGGGTCTGATTTTTGTGTTCCATGCACTGATCTTCACACATGGGGAGGGCTAAAGAAGTATTTGATGGAGAAGTGAATTATTGACTAAAATTCAACTGGGAAAGGACCAGAGTGGACAAAGTTTTCCACTAAAGGAAAATGTCTTATCAAAATCTCAGGAAATGAATTGCTTTTTATTTCATCTGTTTCCCTAAATTGTCATTATTTTCAAATTCCATTTTTATAGTAATTAGAGACCCATTTGAAAAAGAGGTAAATATCAGGGATAATTAAGTTTCTATCATCGTAGCTTTGGATTTCAAAGGTCAACTGTGGTCCCTAATGTATTTGACCAAAATAGAACTTGTGGCAGAATCCAGAGACCAATGACAGATTGTCTCTTTCTAATGGACAGCAAGGTGGATTAAATCAACAGGGCTCGCTCCTGCCACTGGGCTGGTTGTGAATCTCCCTTTTGGGAGCTTTAATAATTTTCACTTACATACAAGGAACATTGAGATGTGGAGTTGAAAGGCGGCCTGAGAGCTCCAAGTACCTGATTCTTATTACTTTAAAAGTCCCCAGGGGTATTGGGACCAGACACTGCCTACCAGGACCCCTGACTGTAACCAGGATGTGGAGGGGACCCTGCCAGCCCAGACGTGAGGCCTCAGTGTGCCCCTTGAGGATGCCTCGAGGGAGCCAGAGTGGCCGTTTCAAGCCACTGCCTGGATGTCTTGGGGTCACGGCAGCCCAGGTGCCTATGGTCCTTCCAGTCCAGCCACATGTTACCAAGACAGTGACAAGACAAGAGGCAAATGATGCCAACGTAGGGCGAAGGCCGGTCTTTGTTTTCTTGCCATTGCTGCTGCGGACCTGCTCACCTCAGCACAGCTGTCGGGAAGCAGACACAGCTCACTCAGCCGGGCAGCTCCTCTTACCAGGAAAGCCACCATCCTCCCGCTCCTTGCACTGAACAACGCCCACTCGTGTGTTAGGGACTGAATGAACACGGGTGTTTCTGATCCTTAGAGGACGTTGAAAAGCTTGCTCTCCGGCAAGATAAAAATGTTGAAATGCGATTTACATTTCACGGTTTCCTCCGTGTCTACTCATCCCAGCGTGCAGAATAATGTTTGGCAAGAGGGACGTGGGACGAGATGGGGGAGCAAGTGGCCCGGGGCCATGAGCCTGGGAGTGCTCAGAGTCAGATGTGTCATTGGCCCAGAGTCTTCCTCGCCTGGGCTAGTGGCCGTTCTCTTGCCATCCGACGAGGTCCCACCATCTTCAGAGAATCTACAGGCTTGTGTGGGAGGACAGGGATAGTTTCTAACATCAGACACGAGGAAAGATGCTAATTCAATGTTAGCGCTTTCATGGGAGCCGAAGCGCACGAGGTCACTCAGCCAAAGCCTGGGCCCGGCCCACCAGTGTCTAGGTGCAGCAATCGAGGCTGCTCATCAGGTTCAGAGGGACCTTGGCTCAGTGAGCTGGCTGATCCTTCAGAAGACCTTCCTCAAAATCCGAACGGCCTTGACTAGTTTAAAAAATGTGCCCACAAAAGCAGAATGAAGTTCCTTGGGTTGAATGCCAGCTGGTGGTTCCTCATCCCCTGTCCCCTAGGGAGGAAGGGGTTGTGGGGCCCTAACAGAGATCAGCCTCATGGAGAAGTAGGCTCGGGATGCAGGGTACCAGGATTTTTCCTAACCAAGGGAGGCACCTCATCCCTTCCCCTCTCACCCGTGCCCAGCTAGTGACTCACACACAGAAGGAATCGGATGCATTTTCTTATAACACGTCTGTGAAGTACTCTTCCTCATCTGCAGGTGGAATTCAGAAAGGGGGAGGGTCAGCTGCCCAAAGTCATGGCTGATTGAAGTGCTGGGGCTGCAGCTGAGCCCATCTGTGTTCCTGTGCCCCCACCTGTCTGTCTACCTGCCCAGCCCAGGATCACCAGGCAGACCCCAGGGGAAGGACAGAACACAGGGGGAAGGGGGCACTTCCCTGGCTCAGAGCCAGCCAGGCCAGGTGCTGGAGGGTCCCAACCAGAACTAACTACCTCCTCCCTGAGATCCCTGGCATCTGGGCAGTCTAAGAAAGAAAATGATGAATGAGTTCCCACTATAAAATGGCCGAGCCCAAGGGCTCATGGGTGCTCTTTGTCACCTTTGGGCTTCCCACCTTGGGACTGCTGGTAACTTAGCTGTAGCTGCTTGGCTGGGCAGAAGTGTGGCCAGGAATCACCCCTTGGGCTCTGGATGCTGCAGTCCTTAAGAGAGGAACCAGGGAGGCAGGAGCTGGGAGCCAAAGGTGCCCAGTAGGACGTCTGGAAGGAGGGCTACAGGTGGGAGTGTTTCCATTAAAACCAAGAGGGTTGAAAAGTCAGGAGTTAAAAGAGGCATGTGGGGTGGAAGCAGGGGCCGGGACAACATCCCAGGACTGTGAGGGTCGTTCCTTCAACCTTCAGCAAAACTCTACAGAGGACCTGGGATGTAGACATGGCCAGAAAAGCACAGCCCCTTCACGGGACCCACGTTCTGATGCACGAGCAACATGCGTGTTTTGTATGTCCTGATACAGCAAGGGGTCAAGAAACGGACAATTTCAGGTTATAATAAGCACAACAATACAAGCGTGTAAGAGGATGAGGACAGAATATCGCAGGGGTGGGTGAGGGGGAATAAGCAGTGTGCCAAGGAAAACGTCTCTCTGACGAGGTGCCCCTCTGGCTGAGGCTGGAAGTCTGGGCTCATCTGTTGGTGGGATGGGCAGCCCCGTGGAATTTTAACGAGAGAACATTCTCATTCTGCTGCGGAGAAAAGATGGAAGGGGCAGACGCAGAAGCAGGGAGACCAGCTAGCAGGCTCTTCCTGTCAGCCCAGGAGCTGCGCCAGAGGAAGAGGCAGAGGGAGAGAGGGGAGAAGCGGGTGGGTGTTTTTGGAGAGAGCCTCAGTAGAACTTCCTGAGGGCTGGGCGCAGCAGAGTCAAAGGTGACCCATGGATTTCCCACTGGGTGGGCAGGGCACCATTTTCTGAGACAGAGGAAGCAGTCATCAAGGCAAGGGGAGCCCTGCGGTGGTTGTCTTGGGCATAAAGCAGAGTGCCCCATGGATGCACCGGTCAGGGGTGGCACAGGGGAAAAGCAGAGAGGGACGTTCCTGAGGGGTTAGTCTAATGGGCTGCCAGGGCCGTGGTGATGGCTCAGTCAAGGAAGCTGTTCTATTAGGAACTGGCTAGACCTCTTGTACGAGCCAGGACAGGAGAGAAGCCAGGTAGAGCTGGCCTGGGTCTGCCCTGTTAGTGCTGCCTGTGCTTTAGTCACTGGGGAGCACTAGAAAGCAGGGTGAGGAAGGAGTGGGGTCCTGCCCTGAAAACCTGCAGTGGGTCGCAGGCAGCCCCCGTGTCCTCCAGGCTCAGGGGGTGGGCTGAGAGCTTCTCCATCTCTGACCACTGGCTGCAGCTGCTCCAGCAGGTGATTACAGTGCCCTTGTCATCAGCAAGCCAGTTCCCCTGCACTGTGTTGACTCTGTCTCCTCCCGTGGGTGAGAAGCCACGGTGGCCCCCTTCTCCCTGCTGCCCAGCTCAGCCCCCTCGGCATCGCAGCCTGGCGAGACCGACTGTTCTTCCGTGATCACGATTCTTTCTGTACCAGACTATACACCCAATTTTTACAACATTTGTTTTCTAAAATTCGTAAGTTGAAAGAGGGCCTCAGTCTGAAGTCTTTGTAATCAAAATAGATTTCCACTTACTTCAACCCGAAAGTGCTCTGGCATCAGACCGTTACCATCAGGAAACACTCTGATCTTAGTTATCTAGAGAGCCTGTTTCCTCCTCGGAAAATGGGGATAATTACATTTACCTATTTCCTAGCGTGTGAGCTGTGATTATTGAAAGTTAACTTAGAAAAATAGAACTTAACATTTCCCTGCTGGTACTTCTGAATTACAGACTATTATCCCTTTTAACATGCACGAAATCCCCTCTTCTCCTCAGGGGACCGCAGACAGCATTGCCACAGGACGCACTAGCAATGCTGATGGGAATGGCTGCCGTGTCCACCAAAACGAAGGCCAGAGGCGGGAGGTGCTAGTGGAGCAGGGCTTCCTGGCTGGGAAAGCTCCCTGCCGATCACGTTCCCTTTTAAGCTTTCTGTCCAGAGCATATCAAGATTTGAAAAGCTGCTGTGGTGAGGCCATTGGGAACTGTGATGTGTGGCTTCTCCTTTCACCTTTGGGACCTGCCCAGGCCCTCCTGAGTCCCCAGAGGAAGGTGGGAAAGGCACAGTGTGCCCTACTATAGTCCATCCTTAGCAGGGCCCACAAGGCCAGCCTGTCCCTGGGCATGGCGCTTCACCCCCTGTCAGCCTGACGTGCCTCCGCCTCCTTAGCTTTAAAGCTGGGTGAGCCACTCTTGGCAGAAAGCCCTGAGGACATGAGGGGCATTGAGCTTCCCAGGTGGAGCAACAGTCTGTGCCCTCTGGAAGCTTCTGCACGCCACCCCCCCCCCTGCTCCCAAGGGAAGACGTTTACGTCAAGGCACTTTTTGTTGGTTTGTTTCTGGTTTTTGTTTTTTTTTAGATAGAGTCTCACTCTGTTGCCCAGGCTAGAGTGCTATGGCCTCAGCCTACTCCTGGACTCCAGCGATCCTCCTGCCTCAGCCTCCCAAATAGCTGGGACTACAGGCGCCTGCCACAATGCCAAGCTAATTTTTCTATTTTTAGTAGGGATGGAGGTCTCACTCTTGCTCAGGCTGGTCTTGAACTCATGAGCTCAAGTGATTCTCCTCCCTTAGCCTCTCAGGGTGCTGGGATTACAGGTCTGAGCCACCGTGCCCGGCCTCAGAAGCACTGTGAATGGTCAGAGGGTGAGCCTGAAAGAGATTTCACAGAGCCACATCCCTGGGCAGGAGGTTTCTTCTGGTGTTTTAGAGCGGTGTTTCTCACTTTCTCCCTACCCAGGCACTCCTAGTGGCAAAGAAGGAAAAACAATTCCCCTGCGCCGGGTGCAAGGGCACAGCAGAGGCTGTGTCAAGCATGGGACATCTTACTTTATCACAATAACCTCATGTTATCTTAGTGTAGACTTCACCCTCTGTTCTAGCACGCAGGCTTGTTTGAATATACAGGTTATGGTACCTGTATATTCCATACCAACCACTTCACTGTGTGGGCAGACACAACTTCCAGAAGACGCCTAACTCCCCATCTGTTTTACCTTCCACGTCTTTCTCCAGTCTTGCCCTTGCCTCCACTTTCCTACGTGGGGGGCTCCTCCCTTTGGGGAGTTTTTCCAACACCTACTATTTGATCTGTTGGAAACTGAGGTCGTCTTCCAGCCTCTCTCTCTTTGTTCCTCCAACATTGTTCGAATCTCGCAGGCTTTCCTGCCCATTTCCCAGCTTTGTTTGCTGGGAAGCAGCGTTGGAGACCTCAAACAAACCAGCAAACACACTAGTGAAAGCAAACAGAAGGCTGTAGGTTGCCCCAAGAGGTTCACAACTACGGTCCATGAGGGGCCACACTTACAGATGAGTAAGCCTTACCTCTACTCTGATGCCAGGCTGGTAGTTAGAGGGAGTTTGGAACGAGATCACAAGTACCCACAGAAAATGGTCCTTCCAGTGCTGAGTCAGAAAGGCAGCCTCGCCCCAGCTCCAGGCAGAGATACTGAAGTGCTAACTACCAGTATGTTTGGCCAAGCTGTGAAAATCGGGCAAGTGATAACTGGCACTCCCATCCAGTTGTCTGTGTGGGTTCGAGTATCGTGTGCACACCACCTTAACCAAGTTCGCTGTTGTTTTTGGTTTGGCAGATGATATCTTGAATTATAGTAAAAATAAAAAAATCTACAAAAGACTTTTCTTTTCTTCCTAAGCTAAAGTGGAAAGGGTATAATAACCAGAGACACAAAAAAGCTAATTTGTTGATTAAAAAAAATGGTGTCCTGTCCCTCATCAAACAGTCTTATAAATAATATTAATACCCTTTGGCACTCAGAAGGACTCCCTCTGCATTGAGCCTAATGCTAAGGCCTTTATGTGCATTTTTATTTCTTAATTCTCTCCACAACCCTCCAGAGTAGATTCTCTTATCACCCCCTTTATGCACGTGACTTAAGAAGGTTTACAACCTCGTTACAGCCAGGCATGGTGGCTCAGGCCTGTAATCCTTGAACTCTGGGAGGCCAAGTTGGGAGGATCAGTTGAATCCAGAAATTAGAGACTAGCCTGGGTAATAGTAAGACCCTGTCTCTATAAAAAGAAAAAAAAGAAAAACAAACTTAGCCTGGCATCTTGGAGGACTCCTGTAGTCCCAGCTCCTCAGGAGGTTGAGGCAGGAAGATCCTTTGAGTCCAGGAGTTTGAGGTTGCTGTGGGCTATGATGACACTACTGTGCTCCAGCCTGGGTGGCAGAGAGAGACCTTGTCTCAGAAAAAGAAAAAAAAAAAAGAAAACACCCAAAACTACCCCTAGAGCACACAAAGCCAAGTGGCAGAATCAATATCTAAACACCTAAAGTTTAATAAGAGCATTTGTTCAGGAAAGTTTGGATTTGATCATGATCACACGTGGGGACCTGGAGGGCCTTGGGGCCTTGAGGCAGCAGGTTCCCCACCCCTGAACCCCTGGACCCTGTGACCAGAGTCCTTCTCTTAACCACCACGTAATACATCTGTACCCTCATTTCTCTGGGGAAAACATACCTTTTCTTGTTCAAGATAAAAACTAATATTTAAAACTATCAGGAGCACCAAAACTCTGGAATCATGCTTCTCTCTCTGAATGTTAGAGTATTTCTAGTTTCTAATTACTTTATATTTAAGGAATGCATTGGGGGAGACATTGTGTTTTGTGTATTTTTGTTCTTGTTTTGTTTTCCTGCTAGAGATTACGTTGGCTTTTGGGAGTTAAAATTGATTTCTTCTTTGTTTTTTTAATATTTTTTATGTGGTGATGGATTTTTTTTTTTTTAAATCATAGCTCTGTACATTAATATGCAGTCATGGGGTACAGTGTGCTGGTTCTGTATACAGTCTGAAATATTTTCATCAGACTGGTTAACATAGCCTTCATGTCATTTAAAAAATCGATTTCTAATAAGTTATTTATCTCCATAAGTTAGCCAGGGCATCTTCTGGATTAATTTTATTAGGTCCTGATGCCGGAACTGTTGCAATTAATTCATGTAAAATGCAGTCTTCGACATTTTTATAAAGCCGACCTCAAGAGGGAGCTCCTTGCAAGCCTGAGATTTGTTCTTGTCTCTCCAGGCCTGAGACTTGGTTTTGGAGCGTTAATTTCAGTGAGCGGATTTTCCAATCCTATATGAGTAGAGAGGCATTTCCTGGAAGAGCCGTGAGGAAACATAAGAGGTGTACAGAAATCTGAGCTCTGAGGATGGGAGCTGTGAAGGGCCAGGGATTGATTTAGATTTTTGTAAAGATTACTTAAAGAAAAATCTCTATAATTCTTTTACTGTTTAGAATCCTAGAAGGCAGGGAGAATGGCTTTTCCCTATTGTTGAAGGCTTGGTGGGACCCAGAGGTGGGGGGATTATCAGCTCTCCCCAGTACTCCATTACCTCATTTAACACGTTGATAAACTAGCCTGAGGCAGAGGGTGTTAGGGGATTTATTTTGCCCTTCTTTTAAAAATCAGATAAGCCCTTCTGAAAAACAATTGCAGAGACACAGCTAAGAAGACACAAGAGAAAGGACGATAGAGTTCTAGATAATGTTTAGTTAATCCAGAAAAAAGTAAGAAAGGAGCAACAGAGAAATTAAAAAAAAAAAACTGATGGGACAAACAGAAAACGAATCAGAGCAGTAGACTCAAACCCGGCCACAGCAGTAATTAACATTAAGTGCAAATGGATTAAACACTCTGATTTAAAAGGAGAAATATTAGATGAGAAAAGAAAAATCCAACTGGATGCTTCCTTTGTATGTAAATACAGATAGGTTGAAAGTAAAAAGGTAGAGTAAGTATGTAATGTAAACAGTGTGCTTTGGGAAGTCGGGTGGCCATATTAATATGCAATAAAACAGATTTCAGGGTGATAAACATTGCTTGAGTTAAAGGGGCAATCTTCCAGGAACGCATAACGTGCATAAAACTGTATACGCCCAGTAATAAAGCTTAAAATACATGGAGGAATATTGACAGAATTTAAGAGAGTAATACACAAATCCATAACTGTAGCTGGAGAGTTTAACATCCCTCTGTCAGTAGTTGATGGAACAAGTAGACAAAAAAAAAATCTTATCTGTTCGCGTAGATCCCTTCCCCCCCAGCTGGTATCAGCCAATGGGTGCTCTGCTCACAATAGGTCTCTATTTAATTTTCCTGGCTAATGAAGAAGCAGCTGTCTCAGCATCCTTTGTTACCCAAAGTCATCTTGAGATTCATTACAATTACTCCAATTACTCCAGGAGTGAACCTGGTCTTTACCTTGGCAAGCGAGCTGCGGGGTAATTCCTCTTCTCTCAAACACTTGAGATCAGCCCTGTTGTCTACATGGGATGAGTTTCTAGAGAACAGAGTAAATTGCTGCCCCTCAAATAAGGCCCCTACCTCCAAGGAGCACTTTGTAACAACTGTTCACTAGCCACCAGGCTGTCAGGGAAGTGGGCTCCTTCACGGTCCTGGTGCTCAGTGTTTGATTATGCTGATGAGTCCTTGAGCTCTGGGATTAGAGTTTTGCCTATCTAGTTAAGTGACACTTAAACTCAGAGACCCATTATCTTCCAGCCATCCACTTCAAGATCACGCTAAATTGTGCTAGGAGCTGCCTAATAAGATTATGGAAACACGAGGACCAGCCTGGTCCTCCTGGCTCTAGGCAGACTCCCCTCTCACCCTATCACTTATCAATCCTCAGCCTAATCTCTTGAGAAGGGAATTTTTCAATTTCCTATGCTGATAGGATTTAATAGTTTTTCAGGCCTGAGAAAATAATGGATTCCAACACTGTGGACACGCACCAGGATAATATGAAGCAGTTAAAGTATCTCATATTCTGTGTCCTTTATGGGACATGTGGTTAGGGAGACTGAACCCTCTGGACTATTTGGACAGTAATTCTTATTTACACTTGATCTTAGCCAGGGCCAAGTGGCCATTTATTCTTACTTCTAAATTAATGTTTTCTTAGTTCAATTTAAGCCTTATTTCCTTGTGTTCTAAATTATGCGTCCTTAGAAAATGGATCTGCTGTTGTCCAATTCAACTCAATGAGGCAGGAAAAAGAACATACACGCTTAAGTTTAACCTAGAAACCAAATTAAAGAAACTATACATATCTGGTGGTTGGGAAGAAGTACCTGGTGTTGAAATACTACGTTTTATTAGGCAAGAGGAGGAAATCCTAAAACAGTGTTTTCCAGCCTTTTTTATCTTATTGAGCATTTGAACCTATAGTTAAACTTCTGTGGCACACTTAAATTATGCTGAGCAAAGAAAAAAAAGAGTAAAGAAAGGAATGTACTTGTTGTGCTTTGAACTTCTTTCTTGAGACGGAGCCTCAAGCTATCCCCCTGGGTAGAGTACCATGGCATCACAGCTCATAGCAACCTCCAACTCCTGGGCTCAAGCGAGTCTCCTGCCTCAGCCTCCCAAGTAGCTGGGACCACAGGCGCCCGCCACAACACCC
>CAUYQV010035712.1:0-47770 GCA_963574575.1 Galagoides demidoff | reverse complement strand
TATAATTATGGCTAATCAAGTTACTCTAATAATATTTAATTGATTTTGGAAATTGTTGGTGTGATCCTTTGTTTAACTCAGCTGCCTGTCGCTAGCCAAACAATGCCTTTGCCTGCATGATTTTATATAGCAAAGCTCATCGAATCCCTCCCCCCCTTTAATTAGTGATCATTAGATCCCCAGTTCCTGGTCATTCTTTTTTTTTTTTGAGACAGAGTCTCATTATATCGCCCTCAGCAGAGTTCTGTGGTATCACAGCTCACAGCAACCTCAAACTCTTGGGCTTAAGTGATTCTCTTGCGTCAGCCTCCCAAGTATCTGGGACTATCTGTGCCCACCACAACATCCAGCTGTTTTTTGGTGTTGTTGTAGTTGTTATTATTGTTTGACAGGCCCTGGGCCAGGTTCAAACCCCCCAGCTCTGGTGTGGCTGGCACCCTAGCCGCTGAGCTATAGGAGCCAAGGCCCCGGGTCATTTTCATAGCTAGAAGGAGCATTGGCCCGTGCCCTGCTACCTCACTGCTTCCCCCGCTTATCTACATGGAGCCTGCCAGGCCACCCACTCCATACTGACCTATTCACTGGTTCTGTTACCTACCTCTATGGCCAAGGCTAGTTCCTCCTTCAGACTGAAAGCATTTTGATCACCATTGATGTGGTCAGTACATTGCTTATTGGACAATCTCATCCAATACTCAGAAGCAAATTTATGCAAGTCCAGGTAGTCATTGACCTCTGAATCCCCCAGATTAAAAACTTCACTAAGAAGAGTCTGTGCCACTCTAAAAAGCTATGTGGACCATGGATGGACCTCATCTGTCCTTGTCACCCTGGTATCCACAGCCTGCTGTGTAGCTGGTGCTCAATAGCTGTCAACAGCTCAACAGAACCATTGTCCCCTCAATTCAATGGCTTGGAAGGGATGGTTTAGCTACACATCTGTCCACATCCTCAAGTTCATCTGCTCTGGGTATATAAACAAAAGTCCTCCCCATAGGAGAAGCTGCCAACACCCAGGGATTTGGATCATGCTTCTGCCTTTGTCCACTGGGCTGCCATAACAAAGCACTACAGCCCTGGTGGCTAAAACCACAGAAGTTTATTTCTCATAGTTCTGGAGGCTGGGAAGTCCAAGACCAAGGGGTCTGCAGACACAGTGTCTAGTGAGGGTCAGCTTTCTGATGTCAGTGGTGCCTCCTGGCTGTGCTCTCATGTGGAGGTGGGGGCAAGGGACCTCTCCAAGCCTGTGCTCCTTACCTGGCACTGATCCCACATGAGGACCTATTCACCCCCAGAACCCCTTCCTAATACTATCACATTAGGTTTCAACATGTGAGTTTTGAGAGGACACAGTCAGACCATAGTGATTTGTCTTTCCACCCCTCTCATTTAAACTTAAAAATTGATTCTATTCTTACATTTTGATAATTAAAATTTTCAGGTTCCCATGAAGGCCCTAGAGATGCAGAATGAAAGGAACTAAGACAATTGGATTTAAAATGTTAGAAAGGAATGGAACAGAGATGGGGATTTGATACAAATATTCTTTCACCTCTCTTCATCAAAGAGCACAGTTTTGGAAAAAATCCTCAGGTTAAGAGGGCTTTAGTTCTAGCTTGTCTCACAAGCAGCCAGCAGTGCTATGAGCTAAAAGCAATTGATCCTACTCACGAATTACAAATGCAATAATTTTAAGGTTGGTGAATCAGCTAATCAAGCATGAGAAATGGTTCCTAACTAGAGAGAGAAAGGAGAGTTCATAGGGATGCTTAAACAGCTCAGGGACAATGAATTCTCGGCTGCATTCCTCCAAGGTGTCATGAATGTATCAGACATCAAACCTGCAGAGGCCAAACGCAGAAGGGGTGAGGGAGAGCAGAGGCATCACAATAGCAAAGCCCTGGACCTGTTCCAAATCTAGGCGGGCAGATCAGATAATACATAAAGGAGGATAAGAAAGCAAAAGACCCCCCTTCCATTGTCCACATGCTCAGCTTGCATTATTCAAAGACAGATTTTTAAATATGTATCAGCATTCCAGTAAACAGGGCAAGCTTGCTAATAACAGTGCAATTCAGCAATCGCTACTCCAAATAAATACATTAGAAATGTCATTACTCTAATCAGATTAACCGCTGTCCTTCACGTTATGCTTTGAATAATCATTAAAATTCTTCTTAGTGAACTTGGCAAGAACAATGTGTAGAAATTCACAGGAAAGATGGAGGTTTGCTAGGATTGTTCCTCTTTAATGAAGTTTCTTAAACACTTTTAAATTTAGTGTTTTCTCCCCCCACCACCGCATAGATGAGTTAATATCATAAGACTGTGTTCAGTTTCATGATTTCTAGCAACAGAATGTAAATTTGATGCTGGATTTCATTATTCATTACGGCAGTTCCTGCTTTTTACAAGAACAATTGCGATGATAGGCTAAATGTCATTATTTTCAACACTACCCCCACAGAGTAGCTGCTACATTGCCACTTGCACTTGAACGTCTGAACCCTAGATCATAATTGTACTATTCACTGGGCTGATTCTTCTTGTTAATAATGCCTATAAATGCTTTTTCAATAGCCAGAGATCCAGTCCTCTGAACCAAACTGTCTCCACCCAATTTGGCCTTGGGCGGCAGCTGGGATCTTTTGTAAGTAAATTGAGATCTAGTGATGTGTTTATTCGCTATTATAGTTTCCTTCATGATGTGAAGCCCATTGAAATTAGGAAGCTGTGTTATCTGATGTTTAACATTTTTGAACTCCCTGGATTCAAAAGAGAGAAATACTGTCGTTGTTTAACAAAAGAATTTTCTTGTCAAAAAAAATTCTTTTCTGCTACAGCGTATTTAGCAGCATTAACACTTAATCAATGAGAAATAGATACATGGAACTAAGTCTCAACAAACATCTAATGAACACCCAGCCACCTCCAACACAGAGGCCGGCTCCCAAATGCATACACACAATCCACCTGAAATGAGAATCTTACATTCTGATGGGCTTTCATCTATTTTGCTTTGTTTCTCTTTTGTAAACACCTGACCTTTTTCATCATGCCTTCCTGTCCTGAAAACAGCAAAATGATATATAGGAAAACGGAAGGAAATAGTGGAAATATATGATATATGGGGAAATGGAAGGAAATAGTGGAAATTCAGTCCATAGAAGTTGCTCAAAAGTAACAAGAGAAACAAAGCACACAGGCTCCTGTGACTTTCCTGTCACTCTGGTGCCCCTGGCACTCTCCATTCCTCACTTTCACTGTAGCATTTCATTGTAGTTGGTTTCCTAGGTGCTGTGTCTCAGCTGGTTCTATCTATTCCCAATGAGAATCCCTGCTATCCAATGTGAGAAAGAAAAATAAAATTCTAAGTCCCCCAGCCAACAAAATTGACCGCCCCCCTTGGTCAAGGGGACCTCAGAAAAACTTCAAAGCGACACACTAGCCATGACAGGATGGAAGGTCAGACACACCTCATTATACCCCCTCTGCGCCACCATGCCACCTTCTTCCCTGAGGAGTAAACAGAACCAGACCTTTGGAAAGGTTTACTGCAGCTGCTGGTTTTTGTAAACTGCTCGTGCTGCTCCTCCTTTTTCGCTGTTTCAAAACAACTGACCAGCATTCCTTCCTGATAAGGAGCCACCAACCATGGAGTGGCCCTGACAGGTCTGTGGAGGCTTCACAGGGAGGATTCTTCTGTCCTCAGCTTAACCTTTTAACATCAGAAATCTGAAAACTTTACCTTCAAATCATACTAAAGTCAGGTGGCATCTGTGGCTCAAAGGAGTAGGGTGCTGGCCCCATATGCCAGAGGTAGTGGGTTCAAACCCAGCCCCAGGCCCCCCCCCCAAAAAAATAAAACAACTGCAAATCATACTAAAGCCACCAATTTTTTGCACATGTGGCCTATGAAGGGTCAGGAAGTTCACCATAAATTCCTGTTCCCATTGTCTTTTCCAAATTTGTGAACCTCATAATTTCTTCAGGTGACACATGATATCTTGAAATACAGCAAGACAATTTTCCTTTTCAAGAGAAATTAATGTGGATTTGTAGCCGAGGCCAAAGGAGGGGCCCCTGGAGTGGGTTTCTGACTATGGAAATGTAGACAGGTCCTTTCATGAGAACTGTAACAGATACATACCCCACTTTTCAGTGTGCAGTACCTTAATGAACTTTTGACTCTGGTTTTCAGAACACGTAAGATATCTTTGGATTGGCCATTCATTTCTCTAGATTTCCTAGGATAAAAGAATTATAGGTGTGAGAAGGAAACCTCCAGCTCGTCCACTCCAATTTTTTAGTTTTGCACATAGGGAATTCACAGAAGGTTCAGCAGAGTCAGAACTCAGTCAAGACGATGGTGTCCTTAAACGAAGTTCTATACTTTCCTCCATCCCAGTCTTTTTTGTCATTTTATACCACACTACCTTCCTCCCTTCTCTTTTCGTTTTGAAGTCTCTAAAACATAACTTCATCAAAAGGGAAATGTCAACCAAAAGGAAGAAACTGAGGCACAAAATATAATTTTAAAGAGTTTGCTTGAGCCAAGGTAAGGACAGCTTCCCAGAAGACTCAGACCCAAGTTACCATGGACACGAGCCCCATTTGACCTTTGTTACAAGCAGGTTATCAAAGGCAAATGGGATAACAAAGAGTGGGCAGATATGAAGGTGTTTGTCCAGAATTCTCACTGGTTTACAGAAATAGCATGGAGTGCTTGGCTATACACTGATGGACTATATAGGGCAGGAGGATGGTGTCCAGCGGTGTTTTTAGGCTAATTTATAGCTACTGGTTGTTGGAGTTAGTCCAGAGTCCACAGAATGAGCAACTATAGGAGATGATTAGCTCAAGGGAGAAAGAGGGAGGTGGCTGCTGCCTCATTCCCTAGCCTCCCAGGGCCTGATAATGTAGAGGCTCACATTCCTCAGATTAAAGGTTTCTTTTCTGTCTCGTAAGTAATCCACCACCAATCCCTCTTGGGTTCCCCACATGGCTGTTCACCCCATGCAGAGGGCCCAAGCTCTCATCAGCCACAGACACAAGCCCCTTGTGGGATGGACATAGTGGAGAGGGCCACACCTGTGCTTTAGGCAGGCCGCTCCAGTGCTGCCTCAACACCTTCCCAAAGAGCAGCCAGCAGCCCCCGGTGCCCCTCTTTCCCAGCCAAGCCCACCAAGTGTGTTGCTTCCTTTTTAAGAGGAAACAAGCTGCAGATTCCCTTCGTTTGTTCTTGGAATTCTTTCTTTCCTTCCATGGGATTGGCTCTTCAGGTGGATTCCCGGAGCTGCCAACAGCACCTTTTCAGAAAGACTGGCTCAGGGATGTGCTCTCCTCTCTTTTCAAGATGAGTATTTCCTGCTCTTAAGTGGAAGCCCCTCACTTATCCACAAAGCTTCACACTTTCTTCTAAGCCCTATAGGTAGTTTATTGATTCTCCCAGGACCAGATGCAAGTCTTTGCCCGTCTGATCCTCCTTCTAGAACCTGAGACCTAAAGACGAACCAATGAACCAGAACAGTAACTCTGCAGAACCAGGAAGCTCAACTGGACCTTGACTATCTTGACTTTCCTGGGCTTAAAGTCAGATTTCCACATGTGGCCTACACTAACATATATGCGTCCGTGAAAGGTAAGGTATCCTTTTGCTGAATTATGTGGTATTCTTATATTCAGTGGAAAATTATTGACCATCAATTACATGACGCTCCAAGCCCACAGTGAGGGCTTAAGCAGGGACGGTGGTGGCTCCCGTCTTTGGGAGCACTCAGAGCACCAGGGAAGCATCTGTATGTCTCGCCGAGAGTGCGGAATAGAACTATCTGTGCACCATAAAAGCTGATGCCAAAGTCCCTTATTGATCAACTCTCTGAACTCAACAGAGGCTACTCAAAAATCAGCTTTCCTGAAGTGTGTTTATTTCAGGGAGAGATAGAATATAACAGATAGAGATAGAAACAAATTTCTTTTATTGCTTTGTGTTGAATTTCAATGACTGCTTATGATGAAACAGAAGAAAACTATAAGTTGACTAAGTGAATTAGGTGAATTCAGCATATATAAGCAAACAGATAAAAAACCTAGCATTTATTTGCAACTAAATTAATATGGGATCACAACATTAATCAGGACTAACTATAAATATCACTCTGTGTGTGTTTTTTATCCTGGAGCTTTTTGCAGATGTTTTGCTGAACACCCACTTTGAGCGGGGCCCTGCATGTGCCAACAGCTTGCAAAACCCACGTGACCCCAAAATCCATCTGTAATAAATGGCATTATATCACCTGTGTAAGGCAATCTTGCAACGTGAAGGGACCCTGGAGTGATTCCTCTTGCAAAGTAAAGAATCCTTTCTGAAAGCAAATCTTCAGCCCTATATCAGTCAGAATAGGCTCTTTGCTGAAATAAACAATCCTTAAATTTTAGCAGCTTAACTCACACTATGATTTAATGGAAGTATTGGATTGGAAGGTAGTTTCTATGGGGTGACTGTCAGTCCAATCTCCTTCCAGCTAGAGCCTCCGCCATGCCTTGGAACCTGAAGTTCTCTCTTGAATCCTGTTTCTGGCTTACAGGTGAGAGGAAGGAGAGAATGGAGGAGAAGCCAGCAGGATGGGAAATATTCCGCTCCTGCAGTGTTTCTTTGGCTGGAAGTCGCAGCCAAGCTGAGCCTCAAGCAAGGCTGGGCCAGGTGGCCTAACTAAGGACTTGCCAGGGAGAAGGCAGGGAAAAACTCGCCAGCGTCCACTGATTTCTTGAGTATCTCTGGTGTGGTTTTCATAAGAAAAGAAAATATATTTGCCTATTTTAACCATAACAGGACAAATCAGTTTATTAAGTATGTATCATTGGAAATTACTCTTCATCTTTAAAAACCTTCGTTGATTTTATCTTTAAACCAATAAGCCAACCAATTAAAATAGACTGAAAAATTATTTTGACCAAATTACTTTTGCATCATCTCGTTGTCACTGTATTGCCTTTTATGGGAACACAGATCAAGTCAATTACCAGGTACTGCTACTACTGAACTTTGGTTTTAAAAATAACGGAGTTGATTAAATGGCAGACAAATAGCTCTACTTATGCAGGGTTAAAGAGGGATTTGCTGATTGGTTCCATCTCCAAGATGGATTTTTAAGTAAGGGGAAAAAAGCTTAAAACAACACAAATAGGAAAATAAGCTTTTCCCTGATACTACTTATATTACTTTTCTATTGCTCTGTAAAATACGACCAAACAGGCAGCAGCTCCAACCAACATGAATTCATCCTGGGCCAGCTGGGTCCTCTGCTCAGGACCTCACTGCACTCTCAAGTGTCAACTAAGGCTGCAGTTCCATCTGAGCTTCAAGGTCCCCCTTCCAAGCTCATTGAGGTTGATGGCAGAATTCGGTCCCTCTCAGCTCCCGTGGACCACCCTGAGGCCCCAGCTCTCTGGCAACCTGAGGGCTTCTGCTTGAGAGCCAGCAGCTATGGCACAGCCATGTGTAATAGAGTCCGATCATGGGTCTGACGAGTCTTCATCAGACTCATCAAGTCTTCATGGGTCAGACTTCACCTGGGATGCTCCAGAGGGACACTCTGCCGGGCAGGAGCCCAGGGAGCCATCCTAAAGTCGGCCTCCCACACTACTGCTTCTTTTTATCAAAGAGTTTGTGTGTACACTGTGTGCTGCAGGCTACATCTGCACAGGCTCAGGAGGAGCAACACCAGGCTCATCTCTGGGGGGGCAGAACTGGGGGGCAGAACTGGGAGACAGGGAAGGGGAGAGATCTATCTATCTATCTTTCTGTAATGAGTCCTATTTGGATAATTTTATCATCTATCACCTATTCAAGTGAAGTTATTAATTAGAATAAGAATGGCTCACTCAGAGCTTTGTTAGAGGAGGAGCCCACAATGCTGGTCAGGCCCAGAGATGTGGCTGTGGGTGGGTGGCCCTGATGCTGGGCTCTCAGGGCAGGGTGGAGTGCACGTGCCTGGGTCGAATGAACACCAGCCCTGAAACTTCAGTGTAGGAACTGTGAAGGGCTCCCCTCTGGGAAAGTGATGCCAAGTCTGTGCAGCCAGAGCCTTAAATGCAAACTAAAGTCATAAAATAGAGCAACAGCTTCCTGTGTGTCTTACCTGCCAGTTCCCCAAAGCTGAGCAAGAGCTGCCTTCCTGGTCAGGTGCCTCATGTTAAGGAGGCTGTCCTCCTAACTCCTAGACTTCATGTCCATTATTTCTCAGGATCTGTTTCTTGAATTTTAACACCCCCCTCCAGTAGCATTTTATCCCTCTAGGCCACACCTAGAAAATTTGCTGGGATCCCAATTGCTACATTGCTTATTTGATTCAAGTTTCATATCCGGCAAGTTTCATATCCGGCGTGGCAGAGGGTTACGCCAAGGGGAAGGTCTGGTTTTCTGGTGCACACTGATGTCAGCAGGAGACAGGCTAAATAGTGACTTAGGAAGCAGCAGGGGACCCTGTGGGGGTGATGTGGGAAAGGAAGAAGCAGGTGTCCACTGCAGGGCTGGGTGCCCGTCCCTTAGAGCCCTGGGAGCCAGGGTAGAGTTAGTGCCCCATCCTGGGGCATGGCAGCCATGATTGCTCCACCAGCGCCTCTTGGTCACTACTTGGAGGTCACTCCCCACAAAGACCATATATCAGCTTTCTAGCACTTCCGGCCTCCCCACAGTGGGCAGGAAAATGCCCGGGCAAAGACCAGCAGATGTTTGCAGATGGGAGTCAACAGCCGGGTGCCAAGGGGGTGAGTGAAGCATCAGCAGCATCCTGCACCCCCACAGCTGCACCCCCACAGCACCACACCCTAACTGCACACCCATAGCTATACCCCCACAGCTTCACCCCCTAACTGCACCTCCATAGCTGTACCCCCTAACTGCACCCCCACAGCTGTACCTCCATAGCTGTACCCCACAGCTGCACCCCCACAGCTGTACCCCATAGCTGCACGTGGGAAGTGAACACCCTCTACCTTGGCTGCAATTTCACCGTGGGCCTTTTGTTTATTTCAAAATTCATAGACTATTTTTTAAAGAAGTTTTATAGGGAGGTTTTCAGAATCTAAACAGGACCATAGCTGGTTTGTAGAACAATGAATCAAAAACACTGTGAGTTCCCACTTTCCACCCCGGTCCCTCCTGCACCCCCGTTATCAATAGGAATACAAACCTGCCGCATTTGTTGCTATTGCTACAGTGTCACTCGCACTCCCAGTGAGGTTGGGGTTCACTCCACGGTTGCATTCTGCAGGTTGTGACCAACATATAGTGATGTGTTCATCATTCCTATATCATACAGAATCCCCTGTGCTTTTTAAAAACTCCTATTTTTAGCAATTCATGCCCCAGACCCCCTGCCAATCTCAAAGCCCTGTACAAACCCAGGTCTGATTTGTCAAGGAAGACATCAGCAAGTCAATTTTTCGCTGGGAGCCGATGAAACTAATTTTTTCAGAATTGCCAGAATGGGCCTGATTCAAACCTGGGTAAAAGAGGGTCCCTTTGTGAAAATACTCCTAGAAAAATTGTAGGGACAGCACATTCTGTTTTTCTGTTGATCAGGGGGAGACTTTCAGGGGCCCAAGGCAAAGCTTATATTTGGTGGTTCTGAGGACAGCCAGTGATAGACGCCAGGGAGCTTCCGCAGAGGGCACAGGTAGCCTGCCACAGAGCTGGGCACATGGCCACACCACCCAGCCTGCACTGAAGGAGTGGGGAAGACCCCACAGTCTTTTCTCTGTGGCCTGCCAGTCCTGGAAAGGGACACATTAAGCTCGGCTGTCAAGACAAATCCCAGCTGCTAAATAAATCACAAAATGAGGCTGCCAGTCATCTTGACTGGATGAAACATGGCCCCAAAAGTACAGCTGGCGCTAAGTGTCACTGCATCACTGCCCGATGACATCCTCTACGCTCTCCTGCAAAGTCACCCCCCACTCTTGACACCTCCATCACCCACGCTGCCCTCGGCTCAGGCCTGCTGCTCACTGCCATTCCTGAAAAGGAATGGTGCCTCTTCTCCCTAAGCATGAGCAGCAACCTGGGGTTCTAAGTGGCTATTCCTGAAGACACCTTCTCTCCAAAACATCTCCAGGTACTGGGTACTTCACCCTCAATGCTATGCCTCTTCTCTCCCCAATTGTCACTGCAGCCAAACTCAAGAAAAACCAAGGACACATTTTGCAAACTGTGATAAATCTCAGGGGCATGTCCACCGTGCCAGCTAGAATTCTATTTTTTAAATGATGAAGACATTTGCCAGAAGTGCAGCCTGCTGTCTGGGCTGGAGGCAGCATGGTGGACTGTTTCAATGGCAATATAATTTTTTTTTTTTTGAGATAGTCTCAGGCTGTCGCCCTGGGTAGAGTACCATGATATCACAGCTCACAGCAACCTCAAACTCTAGGGCTTCAGCGATTCTCTTGCCTCAACCTCCCAAGTAGCTGGGACTACAGGTGCCCACTACAACACCAGGCTATTTTTTTTTTTGGTTGTTGTTGTCATTGTTGTTTGGCAGGCCCAGGCTAGATTCGAACCTGCCAGCTCCAGTGTATGTGGTTGGCACCCTAGCCACTGAGCTACAGACACCCGCCATGGCAATATAATTTTAACAAAGGGAAGAACCACAGGGAAGGGTGACAGGGATATTCACTCTAATTAGCAGATGGGAGGTGAATCAGCATCACCCAGGCGGAAGGCGAGACTCTACTGGCAAGTTCAAAAAACAGAGCTGTGAAAAGCTAAAACTGAAACCCACCCAGACCATTCTTGGTTTATCTTCTTCTTCTCTTAGATCTTAATAAGTCATTAAAGTTTCTCTGGAGTCAAACAAGTCTCCCCACTATGATGTTCCCATAAAACCAACTTCCTGTTGCTCCGAGGACTGTGGATAACGGCCCCTGATACATGGGAGTTTGAATGCACACTGATAAAAATCAGATTTTCTGCAAGCAATGGATATTAAAAATACCAAATTTTTATGATTTGTGAATGTTAAGCAGCGTCCACAGGGCGGGAATGACCTCCCAGAGTGTAATATGGTGAGACAAAGCCAGGAAGGGCAAACACCCTCACGTCTTTAATAATTTGCCTGTTCAGCCTTCAACCACTGTGGTCTTCAATACGCAGACTGCCCAGCTGCAGCTGTTCTCGTAAATATTCCTTAAAGCAGCCGCTCCCCAAGGGTTTGCCAGCCCGCTGCCAACTTGCCTTCACAGAGCAGACCAACTTCCATCCTGGTTTCCCTCCTGACACCAAGTTAATCTAAATTCAAGAACAAAGTCTTCATATTTGTCCTTGCATGTCAAGGATTACCAGCACTGACAGTGTTCTCTATTATCGGTTGTCATTTTCTTTGCTACTTAATCTCTTTCTTTCTCCTGTTCAGGGGCCTCCTCTTACTTTCTTTCCTACTGAAGAAACAGGAGGGTCCCCCCCCTTCCCTTTTAAAGAAACTCACAAAGTTAAAAGGCCGGCTCAGCCTGACCACCTGGACTGATGGGAGGGCTGTCTCCGGGAGCCCCGCCAGCACCAGCTGTGACATTGTACCCTACCAGCTTTGTGAAGGCCCTGCTCGTGGGATTGTCCTGGCTCTGTTGACAGCCACCTCCCGCCCAGCCAGTGTCCCATTCCAATTGTCCCCAACTTCCCTTGTTTAATGCTGTTTTGCAAATTATTAAGCACTGGAAGTCTGTTAATCACAGTTCACCTCCCGTGTAAGGCCACACAGGGGAGGCAGGGCAGGGGGGGAAGCCCGCTGGCAGGGCTGAATGTCTTGGGTGGTGGTCTATTCACACGCCTAACGAGATCATTACCGCTAACTAAATACAAACCTGGCCTCGTGACCCTCTGGGGAACCATGTGGCCCCTAAGGGACGGCAATATCGTCTCAACCCCCACTGCACTGCCTTCCAGAACGGGGAGCTAAACCCAGGATCAAAACGGCCCCCAGTTCCCCAGCCTTAGGCCCCTGAGTGACACACTTGGTGGGCATTTGCCCCCTGTCCAGCCCAAGGCAGTCAGCCCTTCAGCTGACTTGACACACTGAGTCTCCTTCCTGGGACCACCTAGGAAGCTGGATTTAAGATGACCAGTCCAGCCTTCCCACAGCTCTCCATGGGGCTGGGAGATAAGCTGAGTGACCCTGAGTCCAAGCACAGACCCAGCACTGTCCCTGGATTGTAAAGTCAAGGAGGCGAGCCAGAAGATGAGGACTTTGTGTCACTGTTCTTAAGCCACTGTCACCTTGAAGGAGATGATGGTGAGTGTCCTTGGCATTGTTTGGTATTTATTCAGATGTCATGGTGTCTACCAGAGAGCAGGCAATTTCTTCATTCACTAGAGAGGTGAAGAAGCCCACGTGGACTCACCCTCAGAAGCAAAGGTAAAGTGTGTGAGTGGGTATGTGAGCATGGACCTGCAGGAGCATGTGAGTGTGTGCACGCTGCAAGTCAGTGTGTGCATATGGGAATGTGTATGTGTGAGTGTGTAGGTGTGTGAGCGTGGACCTGCAGGAGCATGTGTGTGTGTGTGTCCATGTGTGAGCACTGGCATGCTGCAGATCAGTGTGTGCATATGGGAATGTGTACGTGTGAGAGTGTGAGTGTATAGGTGTGTGAGCATGGACCTGCAGGAGCGTGTATATTTATTCATGTGTGAGCACTGGCATGCTGCAGATCAGTGTGTACATATGGGAATGTGTACGTATGAGAGTGTGAGTGCGCATGTGTGGGTGTGTGAGCATGGACCTGCAGGAGTGTGTGTATGTGTGCATGTGTGAGCGTGGGCACGCTGCAAGTCATTGTGTGCATATGGGAATGTGTACGTGTGGCAGTGTGAGTGTGCGTGTGTGGGTGTGTATGTCTGTGTGTTAAGCTAAATTCTTTGCTGTTCAACAAGAATGAGATTTACATGGGCAATTTTGCCTGCCCTCTAGATGACAATCCCAGTGTGACATGCTGGGAATTAAGACTTTCTAGAAAAAGAGCTGGTGATAACTGCCTTTTATTACTATACTTTCCATTCTCCTTCCTCTCAAAAGAAACAGTGAAGGAGCAAAAGCAAAAAAATCTTTAAGGTCACACGGAAGGAAAAACATTTGTTTTTGCATTTTAGCAATTTATTAATTCTGGTAGACGCCAAAATCAAACTATAATAGAATAACAAAATTCCATGTTGTGCTCTTTTTGAACATCGGGGCTCTAGGGGCACCTGCCTACTTCTGTCACAATCTAAAGGAAGGGGCACCTAAACGTTTCCTTCCAAGCACACCAGGGGGACACATTCCCATTGTGCCTCTGGGACTTAGATTCCTAAAGAGACACTAAGTCTTGAGGTTGCCCAGATTTTATTTCAGAATTGCCGCTGCCGTCCAGCGGAACACCAGGTGTTTAAGGCTGCATTTAACCCAGAAAGCTGAGAGAAGAAAAGGGGGGTGTCAGAGAGGAGGGATGGCCTGTAGATGTAAGAGCACAAGAACATGGATGAACTGGTGGCATCCCTCGTAAATGACGCCACCACAAATACGGTCCACGGACCAGGGTCGGCCACAAGATCCTGGGATTAGGCTTTGTGGCAAGTTATTGAAAATATCCCTTTAAAAATTTAAGGACATCTAGGGGTCTGTTTGAATTCTTTCTTTTTTTAGTCTTCCATAAATTCTTTTTTTAAATTATTGTTTAAGACTCATTGAGGGTACAAAGAATTAGTTTACACTGATTGCCTTTGTTAGGTAAATTCCATTTGTAACTGGGTATCCTGCCCCCAAGAGGTGAGACATACACGGTGACCCCCACCCCTCCTCCCCTCTCCCCACTCCCTGATTCTCTACCCAACACCATGTATTAGCGCATCTACTGCCTTCATATTTGAACTGAGTACATTGGGTTCTTGCTTCTTCATTCTTGTGATGCTTTACTAAGTCTTTATTTCTTTTTTATTTCCTTTCTATTCCCTCCCAATTTGGAATAGGAAGCACCATCCTCACAAGTTCCCATAGGTGTTGCTTAAATGTGGGCGGCTCCTTTCCTTGGCTAAGCAAAGCAGTGTTCGGGGTCCTGTTTGTTCATTTCTCTGGAGAAATAGCCCCAGTAGTTAGCTTCACCTAAAGTAGGGCCAGGAACTACTCACAAGGATCAGAACTCAGACCCCTCACAGAAAAAAGCAGGGTCCTCACAGCTGCAGAGAGCAGATCATTTTGCTTTTTTCAGTTTTCTTTTTACCTGGGTACACTGATGCTCACTGCTGATGAAAAGGCCTCTAAAACCTGCTGACAGTTAATAACTCAGATGGATTTGAGGTTTGCAAACATGACAACACTGAGCCTCTGGTTCCTGGGTACCACAGATGGCCTGGCCTCCGGGCACCAGAAGGAGGTGTCTAGGGTGATCCTCCCAAGGGTCTCCCAGCACAGGACTCAGCATGGCGCCAGGCACCCCCAGCAGACTGGGGGCCAGACCTGGTTACAGTGATGCTCCTCTCTGTGAAGGTGAGAGGATGTGTTTCGGGATGAATGGAGCAGAGACACGGAGAGTCTGGTCTCCTGCTCTCCTCAGCCCTCTCCTAAAATTTATAGCTACGCGTGTGAAGTGTTGATTGCTCATCCCTTCTGCACCACTCATTGTCAACACAGCTTCAGCCACAAGAGGAAGAAAGTGGGCTCAGGCAGAAAATGTCCCACTTGTCTGGCATCCTGCGCCAGACTTTGCCAAGAGAACCCCAAAGGGCTGTGACGTCCCACCTCACACTGTGGATGGTGGCTAACCCACCCTCTCTCCCTATTGCCAAGGAAGAGTCCCCCATATGGGTCACTCTCTTATCTTCACAGCAAGCGGTCACGTCCCACTGTTTTCACCAGGATAACCAATCTGGACAGAATCTAAAGCTTAACCTCTTCCTCACCCAACCTCAAACAAGGAGAGTCTTGCCCTCAAGGGATGCAGCCAAGCGCCAGTGGCAGCATTAGCGGTTCTTGCCACCTGCCCCTCTCCACACCATTCAACGGGCTTGCAGGGAGCTTCCTCCAGCAGAAAGTCGCGTGTGCTTTAAATAATTACTTAATACATGAATACTGAGATTTCTGTCAACCAGAAGCAGCCCCGCCACCATGCCTTAGCAAAGCGTCACTCTTCCCAGAGCGGTGGCATTTTTAAAAACATTAAGCGTGCTTCCTCTCCTTGCCTGACAACCTCCAAGGAAATAGCTAACCCCGAACAGATAAGGCAAAGAGTAAAGGTTTTTCATTAAATCCTTTTCAAGTTTTATCTCAGGCATAGGAATTTTTACGAGGTAGAAACACAATTTTCAGGTTCAGGGAGCTGGAATATAATTTTGGACAGTCTTTTAAGAATATGGCTTTATCTGAGTGGGTTTATTATTTTATAATGTACTTCTGTGTAATCTCATGCCAGGCTCCTCTTCGTTCATTCTGCTGTGGCCACCCTGGCCTTCTCTCTGTTTCTTAAACACTCCAAGGCTGATCCCACCCCAGGGCCTTTGCATTAACTGTTCCCTCTGCCTGACTTTCCTTCCCCCAGATCTGCACACAGGGCCTCCCTCTGCTACTCCAGACTCTGCTCAGAGGCTTCCTAGTCCGGGAAGACTTTATGGCTATCTCTACACAAGTCACTCTGTCATCTTAAAGACATTTTTCACTCCTTAAATTTGCTAATCTGATTGTTTTCTTGTTTATCATCTGCCTCCATGAGGGCCTTGCCTCTTACTCTCCTGAAACAAAAGCACTTGCCACATAGTAGGTACTCAATAAATACCTGTGGGCAGAACTCCTCTTGGCAGATTTGAAAACACCACTGAACATTCTTGTTTGGGGCCTTTTGGATATTTCTTGCTTCTCTTTCAAAATTACATTTTCTGGCAGACTAGTAACTAGTATGCTGGATTTGTTCCCATGGATTCTTCACATTAAACTATATATATATTATCCATGTGTGTACATATAATCTCAATATCCCCTGCCATTAGCAACCAAATGTCTGCTCATCATCTTTGACCTCGTGTTTATATCCATAAAACCAATTCTACTTCAGATTGCTCTTTCACTAAGAACCCACAAAAACATATGCTACAAGAGCTTTGAAGGATCATTTCAGAAATCCATTCTACCAAGCTTTCCTTCCTCTCCTCCAGGGCTCTTTCTGTACAGAAGCACCACACTAAAGTGGGCTGGTAGGAGGATGAAGCACCCCAGGCCGTAGCAGGTTTGGGACAACTGTACACCCTCCCCCTTCATGGTTAACGCTACTCATTTAAAGGACAGTTAAGTTTGTTTCTGTTTACATTTCATTTTATGGTTTTTCCATGTTGTTCATTTTTTTTCTAAATATATAAAAATTAACATGTTTCAAAAGTCTAAGGCTTTCCCATGTCTGTCCCTCCCACCTGGTTCACACCCCACTCTCTCTTCATCCTGTTCTAACCCGTTCCCGGTAGGTGCAAATCTTAGTAGTTTCCAATTTACCCTTCCTATATTTCTTAATGCAAAAAAGGTAAATAAATGCACATTTTCTCACTTTCTACTTACTGACACAAAAGGAGGCATTCTCTAGATAACTCTCGCTCTTGGCTTTATGTGCTGAACAGTGGAAGTCACTCCCTAGCAGTTTTCAGCAATGGTCCCTAATATTTTTCACAGCTGCCTTGTATTCCATGGTGTGGCTGTACTGTAGTTTTGTTTTGTTTTGTTTTGTTTTGTTTTTTTTGAGACAGAGCCTCAAGCTGTCCCCCTGGGTAGAGTGCCGTGGCATCATAGCTCACAGCAACCTCCAACTCCTGGGCTCAAGCAAGTGTCCTGCCTCAGCCTCCCAAGTAGCTGGAACCGTAGGTGCCCGCCATAATGCCCAGCTATTTTTTTGGTTGCAGCCGTCAACAAGTTGTTTGGTGGGCCCAGGCTGGATTCGAACCGACCACCTTAGTTGTATGTGGCTGGTGCCTTAGCCACTTGAGCCATAGGAGCTGAGCCTGTATTGTAGTTTATTCCAGTGCTCTCCTGAGTGGGCCTCTAGGTAGTGATCAATACTTTGCGATTATAAACAATGCTGCAATGAATTGCTTTTCTTACATAGATTTTTGCATTGTTAAAGGTGTGTCTTTAGAGTGAAGTCCTAGAATTGGCATTGCTGGGTGAAAGGCAAAGGCATATATAGTTTTGTGAGCAATTGCTAAGTTCCTTTCCTCAAGAATTGTAGCAGTTTGGGCTGGACTCAGTGGCTCACACCTGTAATCATAGCACTCTAGGAGGCTGAGGCAGGACTGCTTGAGTTCAGGAGTTCAAGACCAGCCTGAGCAAGAGTGAGACCCCCTGTCTCTACTAAAAGTAGAAAAATTAGCCAGGTGCCTATAGTCTTAGCTACTCAGGAGGCTGAGGCAGGAGGATCCCGGGAGCCTAGGAGTTTGAGGTTGCTGTGAGCTATGACTCCTTGGCACTCTACCTAGGGCAATAGAACGAGACTCTGTCTCAATAAAATCCCCCAAAACAAAAAGAGCTGTGGCAGTTTGTGTTCTTACCAGTGTCAGTGTTTCCTGGGCTTATGTCTGGGAACTTGTGGCTAAAAGTCAGGCTCAGAGGACCATTTGCTCACGGGAAAGGGAGGTCTGGAGTCAGTGATTTTGACATAACAGACAGCCCCTGAAGACTGTGTTGGGTCTGTTGGTCACAGCCAGCATCTCTGATTTACAGACCTCCACTCACAAATACAGAGCAAGCTACAGACACATAATAGGAGGAGTGAGAAAAGGGAGCCTGGGCCCACAGGCTCTGCTAGAAGGACATGTGAACAGGTGCAAAGGTGGTGGACAGGGACCCACGACCCATGAGGAGCTCTGTGGCAGAGGCCTCCATCTCTGCAGCCTTGGGTCGGCCTGTCCTGTTTGGTGCCCCATGTCCCTCTGATCCATCTCACCACAGATGTCTCCAAAAGCCTCCTGAGATGCTATGTTGCCCGAATATCTCTCAGAGGATCCCAGCCCACGGTTTTCCCCAGACGACCCGTCATCCAGAACAGTAACAGGAGTGCGAGGCTGTCGCTTCCCTCAGCACTACCCCTGGCCACCCACCCACCGACCCTGCCTCCTTTCACACTGCACAGCCCTGAGGGGTTCCTCTATTATTACGTCCACTTTCCAGGTGTGGACCATGAAGCTCAGACAAGCTGCCCTCTTTGCCAAGGTCACACAGTTGATGCTGGAGTCCCTGGTGGAGTGGGATTCGAACCCAGCACCTGCCTTTTAAGGTCCCAGACCTGCTCTCCAGTGAGACCAGTCTGTAACTGTCACTTGTCTAATAAGCGAGAAATACCTGGTGGGTCTAAGATGCCACGTTCTCACTTGCTCATGGCTCTGCTTGACATGAGTCAATGGTGGCCCTTCCTCTCTGCACCCAGCTCTGAGTCATTACAACCAAACCCAGAGCTACCTGGCAGGAGGGTCTAAAAGAAATCGACTATTGAACTGTCAGCACCACATTTTCAGAAAGAACTGCTATGTGTTTTCCAAAGGTAATACAATATTAAGTAATAAAAATGATTTTCTAGGTGGACCAGATGTCAGTTATAAATTTAAAATGCAAGCAGTGTAAGCTAGCTACACTTAAAAAGTCCTGGGGTACAGCTGACTAGCGTTAAATACAAAATGTCCTTCTGTCTCTCCCATTCATTTGCCAGTCACACTGTTGGTTAAAAGTAGTCATTTTGAAAGCAGTAATTCATTCTCTACGGTCCTTCCTTAACACAATTTCAGCCTGCAATTTAGATGATAGGAAAATTACCACCTCAGTGCACTATATTATGTGATATAAATGTTATTGCAATTAAGCCTGCTAGGAATACACACACACACACACACACACACACACTCACACACCCACACAGACCCAAATACAGAACAACCAGTCCATGATTCAGTTTAAGTAGCTATTTCCCAAACCAAGGAGTTTTTCTTTGTTTAGTAGAATCTGGGGCCAAAACAGGTCTCAATGGGAAACCAAGTGTTCAGGGTTAGACAGAAACTGTAGTGGAGTGGGGGTCAGTGGGAGATGACATGAGTGGACTGGGCTGATCTAAACATCACCAGGGCCCCTAGCTAGCCACCAACGCTGAGCAGAGTGACCCAAGACACCTTCCCTCAACCCAGAGCTGATGGGGTGCCAGGAACTGAACTTCCTAGAAATCTTGGCTCTGTCCGGCGTTGCCTTCCCTCCCCGCAGCCACTGTCTTGGATCCATAGGACATACTTTGTTGTGGGTCGTCATGGTCACACCCTGACAATCCTCTTTGCCAGTAATCTCTTCCCCTCCCAGTTTATCCTTAACATGGTGTCGCAAACAATGGCTCTTACCTACAGCTCTAGTGGGGTTATTTGCCTGTTCAAAATCCTTCCAAGGGTTTGTACGCTGTTCACATCAGTGTCCTTTGCTCTCTGCAATCCCCCCCCCCAACTTACCCTCCACCAGAACTTTTCCACAGGGATGATCCTGGTCGTCTTTACCAGCCAGTCAGACCCCACTTCTTCTGGGACATCTGCACCACCAAGTCCCCCGGGGAGGTCACTGCCTTCATTGATCAGCATTCCTCCTGTATCTGCCAAATATGTTTACTGTGGCACTTAACGTAATCCCATGTGATTATGACTGGGCACTTCTTGGGAGCAGGGGCTGTGAGAGAATCAGTCTTGTTTCGTTTCGGGGCATTTCTTATGTTGAAAAAAAAATTAGGGGTGGTGCCTGTGGCTCAAAGGAATAGGGCGCTGGCCCCATATGCTGGAGGTGGTGGGCTCAAACCCAGCCCCAGCCAAAAACTTCAAAAAAAAAAATTTAGAACATGTCAGTGTGAAGTTTCAAAGTCTTGTGGGTGTTACATGATGAATGTCTTCTTTTTATTTGTTGGACTAATTTTGTGGTTGTATGTATAGCCTCATTTTGAGGTAATATCCAGGGCATAAGTCCAAAACCTTGTCAAATGGGAGTTGGGGCCAGGTCGCTGCCCTGCCCTCCCTGCACAACAGACTCTGGTCCTCATTCTGAGGGAGGTGCCCTCCCTGGGCCAGCACTTCAGAAGCAACCGATAAATGTCAGTTACACTGAATTTAAAAGAGCAAAGATTCTAGCCAGGCATGGTGGTTCGTGCCTATCCTAGCACCATGGGAGGCTGAGGCAGGTGGATCTTCTGATCTCAGGAATTTACAACCACCCTGGGCAAGAGTAAAACCCCACCTCTACTAAAAATAGAAAAACTAACCAGGCATTGTGGTGGCCACCATAGTCCCAGCTACACGGAAGGCTCAGGCATCTGTTGATCCTAGGAGTGTGAAGTTGCTGTGAGCTACGAAAAGATCACAGTAGTCTACCCAGGGCCACAGAGTGAGACTCTGTCAAAAAAACAAACAAACAGGGCAGCGCCTGTGGCACAAAGGAGTAGGATGCTGGCCCCATATGCTGGAGTCGGCGGGTTCAAACCCAGCCCTGGGCAAAAACTGCAAAATAAACAAACAAAAACACAGCGCAAAGACCCCTTCATTTCTAGGTAAAATAAAAAGAAGGACCAGTTCTTTTCCTGTTTTTTTTTTTTATGTTATCTTTTTAAATCATGGCTTGCCTGTCTAAACAAATTACTGATAGTTAGACAAAAGTAGCTTCCGTAATAAATAACTTGAAAAGTAAACAATTCAAAGACACTAGAAGCTTTTCCCCCTCATGTGCCTAGTCCAAAAAGAGTGTTCTAGCCATCAGGCATTTCTCCTTCAAGCACAATATCCTGCCACCCCCTGGCTCTTTTATCTGCCATGTGGCTCCCAAAGTTGTCTGCACCAAGTGATAAAAGGCAGAATGAGAATGTTGTTACAAGCAGGAGCTCTGCCGCTCCCTGTCTGAGGGCAGAAGGCAGCCCCATGAGCACACAGGATTGCAAGGGGTGCCGGGAGCAGAGTCCAGCATTACCTAGGCAGGAGGGGACTGGGGCAGTGGGCACAGCGTCTGCCTCCTGAATATTTCTGTATAAAACAAGAACCACCCTGCTATGGCAAAAGGCAATGGAGAAAGTCTTAGCAAAGAAAATAGTAACATTAATAAGTGTTCTTTCCTGAGTGCTTACTAAATACCAAGCACTGATCTCTACGTAAATTGCTTCATTTTTGGTTTTGAATAAACTACAAGGCAGATATTCTTATCTCTTTTCTGAAGGTGAAAAAACTGAAGCTCAGCATAGAGAGTAATTTGCCCAAGGTCACACAAGATCACACCGTAAAGCTGAAGTCCCATTTCTGTCTGGCTAAGTTCAGAGTACGGCATTTGTCTTTGCTATCATGTGATGTTTCCTGAATAATTAATCTTCAGAATGGCTTGTAAGTTTCAACACAGAACAGAGGGAACCATAGAGAGTAACGATCTGTAACTTGTCAGGCAGTAAAAGAACTTTGGGAAGACACCACATAACCTCCCTACCGCAAAGGTGAGAAAATTAAGGTCCAGATAAGGTAGTGACATCCAGCTGACATCCCCCTTGGCTCCTGGAGCCCAGACTTTTCAAACCCAATGCCTTGTTTAAAGGAGTCGTGAGACCAATAGAGGAAATGGTGACTGTACTGTTGTACATGATTCTCAAGCTCACGTTCAGAGCGGTAGCACCATAAATCCACCCTAGATACTAAGTAGGGTGACCTTTCCAGTACTGCTCCCTGCTGGATCTCAGTAGAAACCACCTGCCAGAGACGTCCAGAATGACAGCACACCCCAGGATGAAAGGCTCGAAGGCCTCAACTAACACAAACAATGTAACCCACCGTTTGCATCCTCACTTTAATCCGAATTTAAGAAGGAACTTGCGGAATGGCCGACAGAAGCTGATATAGGATGGTTTCAGATTTCCAGGCTTCCTAGTGACATGTGTGTTTGCCAAGGAAAGACTTGAAAACTTTGCTTTTCAACATGACAATTGCTTGGATTTGCTTGCTTAGGTTTAGGGAGAGATGGTTCTTCACCAGCTTCCGATCTGCAATTAGCACACTCTTGACACTCACACCATCCACCCTCTGTCCCCATATAACTTGCAGACACTGAATCTAAGAACGGAGGGGACAGGAAGTCACCGGCTTACCCCAAGTGAATCAGAGCTTCCTACATAAATATGAGAGTCTATAAATTTTTCCAGCGTCTCTACCCAAATACATAGACTTCTTGTTCTTCTAACATAGATAAAATGGTTCCTTCCCACCCTAAGCTGCCTGAAATAGAATCAGGTGGCTTCAGGGGGTTGGCAACAACAATGGCTAACGGTATTCACAGTGGTCATTTTCTGGCTCCAACCTACCCTTGAGCTTTACTTCTTTATCAGCCGGATTTATAAAGGAACACATTTTTATTGTGACCAAGTGTGAAAGTGCAATACGTTTTGTTGTATATTCTGTATGAAAATACACATTTTTCAATGGGAAACTGCGACAAAGAACACACGGCGGCTCTGGGGCGGGGCCTGCTCCACCTCCGTGCCCCCCCACATCCCCTTCTCTCCACCCAAGAGCCACTTTTGACCTGACTTAAAGTTAAGCAGATTTTCAAAGCTGTGAGAAATGCTATTAACTCAGAAAATTAGTCCTGACTTACCTGTTTTTCTATTAAACCGCAGGAACGGAGCTAATTTGGATTCCGCGCAGACCTGCAACCTTGCGCTGCAAACGGAGGCCGCGCACACGGCTGGAATGACAACGGCCGAGGTTTATTAGTTCACTAGGAAATGTTTTCTGAGTAAGCGTGTGGTGTGAAAAGGCCCAATTTTGATAATGGATGTGCCTCTTTGAGCTTTTAATTCCGTGTTTAATTGGGCACAAAATTCAGGCTCTCAGATTTCGTGTAGGTGCCGGCCAGAATAATCAAACCAGCGGTGACAGGAACGGAGCGCAGGGGACTGCCAACCTCCAGTCACCAGCACCGAGAACGCCCTCAAAGCCTCCAGTTTTAAGGTATATTTTTAATGACCAGAAAATTGTGAGAAATTGCTTTGATTGGCTTAAGTGCCTTGATGACATGGAAGGATGTTAAATCATGTACAAGCAACTTTCTGATTCCAGCTGTTGAAAGGGCTGCCATATTCCAAGCCACCAAATGCGGGTCCAAGTGTATGGAATCCTAGTTAAACAGGAAGACTATAATTTTTTTTCTTTTTTAGAGTTCTGTTGCCCAGTGTGGTGAATACAGTTAATAATCGAGTACTATACATTTCAAAATTGCTGAGAGAATAAGTTTCAAATGTTCTCCCCACAAAAAACACTAAGTATTTAAAGTGATGGCTTCATTCAATTATTTCACATTGTACTCAAGATTATAACATCCCTCTATACTCCACCAATTTGTAAAATTACAAATTGTGATTTTACATTAAAAAATAGTATGAATATGTGTGTACGTGAGAGAGTGAGCTGTAGAGGGACATAAAGGAATATCATCTATCAGTGAAAATGAATCAATGTATAGCAATAGCCTGGATGAATTTCACAAATACCGAGCAGAAGAACTAGGTACAAAAAATGCAAGCTCTGACTCGGCGCCTGTGGCTCAAGTGGTTAAGGTGCCAGCCACATACACCTAAGGAGGAGGGTTCAAATCCAGCCCAGGCCCACCAAACAACAATGATGGCTGCAACCAAAAAAAAAAAAAAAAAATAGCGAGGCATTGTGGCAGGCACCTGTGGTCCCAGCTACTTGGGAGGCAGAGGCAGGAGACTCTCTTGAGCCTGGGAGTTGGAGGTTGCTGTGAGCTGTGATGCCACAGCACTCTACCCAGGGGGGACAGCTTGAGGCTCTGTCTCAAAAAAAAAAAAAAAATAATGCAAGCTCTGTTACTCTATTTACACGGAATAATACACAAAATATTATTCTATGTACATAGAATTACAAAGAATAAGTTGCACTTAAACAAGTTTAGAGAGAAATACTTATGTAGTAAAACCATAAAACCTAGGAGAGTGAGTTCCATCTGGAAGGGGAGTGGGCCAGGACAGCGGCTGACAGGGCTGCCGAGGAAGCTTCTGGATATTGTCACCGTTCTGTTCTCTAGACCTGGGTCATGGTTACAAAGTCACTAACTTTGCAACAATTCATCCACTAAAGTGTACATATTTGTGGTCTCTGTGTTACAATTCACAATAAAAATTAGACCTCATGACATTTCCTTTAAAAAATAGTGCATTCCTGGCTCCAGCTAAGTGAGCAGGAAAGTATCAGGGCTGCAAGATCCTCTGCTCCTTGTACCTTTGTCTGAGAGGCCTTTGATGAAACCATCACAAAAAGATCAGGGAAAACTCTTGCACAGTAGACAAGAGTCTTTCTGATTAAACAAACTGAAATGCTATCAATCTGGAAAAGGTTCACCAATTGTGATTTGAATGCTTGATTTTTAATAAACTATTTGTCATAAGTCATCAGTCAGTAACCAAAACTTCCATAAACAAAAATGACACATTTTCTGTTTTATTAATTCCTATTCTATTATGATTGTTTTTTGCCTTCTTGCTTTGAATTTATCTTCCTATTTTTTCCCTGGCTTTACTTAAGGTGAACGCTGAGATCTTCCTTATGTTCCAACAACTGCATTGAAAAGTAAAAGTTATCTTCTAAGTATAACTTTTTCTCTGCCACACATATTTTGCTTTTAATTTCCAAAAAGTTGTAGGGGGGTTGTCCATTTCTTTTATTACTGGTTTCTAATTGAGGTTCATTTTAGTCAAAGAATAGGTCTCTATCAATTCTTGGAGATTTGCAAAGAATTTGTTTAAATATTCTATGTTTAAAAAGAAAATGTATGTTCCATAAGGTACAGATGTGTATGGACATCTCTTTGATTAAAGTTTTTATTTTTACTTATGTATTTATGTATTTTTTGAGACAGGGTCTCACTCTGTCACCCAGGCAGGAGGACAGTGGCATCAACCATAATTGCTCACTGCAGCCTCGAACTCTTGGGCTCAAGTGATCCTCCTGCCTCAGTTTTTCTATTTTTAGTAGAGATGGGGGTCTCACTCTTGCTCAGGCTGGTCTTAAACTCTTGAGCTCAAGCAGTCTGCCCACCCTGGCCTCCCAGAGTGCCTGGCCTCTTTTTCTAATCCTTTATTTTTAACCTTTCTGTGGAATTTTGGGGTAAACCATTTGTAAGGATTCCCTGGCTCATTTTGTTTTCCAGAAAACACAAATATCATTCATGAATAGACTAAGGCTATGAAATAAAAATAAAACCATCCTCAGAACTAGGTTCTTCAAATACTTTAAACAACTTGGAAATCTACGGGAACTGCAGAGACAAAATTAGTTCCCTTCTTCATTTGCCCATGTCTGGACTTGGGAGTCTCTGAAAGCGGGAGCTCTGGTTTATTCGTCCCTTATCTTCCAGGGAAATCTTGGACAGCAGTTCTGATGCTCGGCCCCAAAGATCATTTCCCCAGCACGCAGGCAATAATGGTGTAACAGCTCTCCATGCCCTTCAGGGAGTGTTATGTGTAGATGAGAAAAACATCCCTAAAAGCATTTGTGAGAGACGACTGAGTGTTTTTATCATCAGCGATAGGGACTTTCCCCCCATAAATATATGGCATTCAATAACACAATCTCCTTTCCCAGCTACACGCACGTGTCCTTCAAAGGCACTCTCCTTCCAACCATGTGACCATTCAGCAGAGAAAAATCAGCCCGTTTACATAACAGCTGTTAGAGCGAGCGCTGACATATTACTTCAGGGCCTTCCGCCTATAATGGGTTTTTCAAATGTGTTGCCATGTTCAGTTGATTAGCTGTGGGTGATCTGAAATGTCAAACTATTAGCCTTGACAACTACTGCCAAGGTTACTATCTTCGGGAAATATCTTTTTAATAATATAACTGTTTGTAAGTGGAAAAGGTGATGCTCAAAATACAAAATAACAATAAGTGTGGATTACTGAACCACTGATGGCTTCAGTTTCTCATTCTCTTTGGGGATGTGTGGTCTGGGGGTTTCTGTTGAGAAGGAAGGACCACCGAGGCGCTCTCAAGCCTTGCAGGAGCTGAACAAACGTGGACTTTCGGACTGGAAAGGGAGACAGAAAAGAGAGGGGCACTAACAAATTGAAAACTTCCAACTTGAAGATTCCACCATCTCTCCCACGGTTAGAAAGTTACTTCAAAAACCACTCAGAGGCAGGCAGGTTTCCAAATCAGGCTTTGATATGGAAGGGGTCTTAAAATCCAGACTTTCACATTTCAATCATCAAGATCGATACCTGGGAGGGAATAAAATTAATCCTTGGCTCTGTACTGCACGTTCCCTCCCAGCCATCCTGCCTCACCCAGGGCACCCAGAGTCTTCCCCTCTCTCTTCTAATCAGGGATACTCCCTGTTACCGTCAGCTCTGTCCGGGCCCTTTCCTCCACACAGGCGCCAAGTCCATCCCTCTCCATATCTCCTGTCCCCTTCCTATTCTCCCCTGACAGCTCCAAATGACCAGGGGGACTATATAATCTACCTTCCAGCTAAGACACTTTCAAGAGGGAAAGGGGTGCCAGAGTGGTCTGGGACTCCATCAGACCTAGAGGCATCCACGGTCACCCTGTCAGGAGGGGGTCAGCACTTGTCAGCGGATGTGCCCACCTTGGGAAGGATATTTTCATAGCACAGGCTTCGTGGAAATTGTGCTTTAGCTCAGGGGTTTTTGCAGGGATGAGAAATACTACAAAGAAAGCAATACCCATCTTTTATTATCAGAGTAACATCGACACTCACACAATAAAAGAAATTAAAACCCACAACTAGACTGACCCATGAAAGCAGCTACTGACACCACTATAAGTTTCTAAGTCATGCCTAGAAGGAGCCACATAACCAAGGTTTCAGCAAAAGGAAAACACACCTGTCACGACATTTTCACGCTAACAAGAACCAAGAAGCTGTTAACGTTTTCTTTTTCTTGCTTTTCACTATAAAACCAGTTGACCTCTTCTGCAAGAATCTGTACTATTCAGTAGGTAATGTGGGGGAAGGAGTTTACACAGGAAGAGAGAGAGGATGAACACAGCATTTCCCAGTGCGGGAAGTGTGAGGGACAGACATCTTTCCTGCATGCTTTTTTTCCCCTGAGGAGTAGCTCTAATATCACAATGCCTTGATCCAAAATCAGATTAATAGTAAGAGATTTCAGGTACTGCAACAGACTGATGGGGACAATATTTGGGGGCAGAAGGGCATTTGCTGTTGCAGTTTAAAGGGCACTAAAGAAGGCTGCCTGCTCTTACGCGACGAGCACTCAAAGACAAGTGCCGGCAGCCTCTGTTTCAGTGTGGCTGCAGCCTCTCAAATCCACCCTTCCCCTCCCCCATCCCCAGAATACCTGCACAGGGAGAGAACTGCCTTTGACAGAAGGTTTCTTTCTGTAAGTTACATATGGTTTATTTAAGCACCTCAAGACAAAAATGGTTAATTAATAATTTTAATGAATTATTTTGAAATTTATTGCAGAATTTAAAATAAGCACGTGGGTTAGAAATGGAAGAAATTCTGAGCTATGCTGAATGATGCTCACAGATCACCAAAAAATTGCATCAAGGGAGTTATAATTCTAAATGTGTGTTTTTGTTACTTGTTCTAAAAGCAGGGGTCTCAGCTTCTTTTTTGAAAACAGTCTCAGAATAATGTTTTAAATGCTTAAAGTAAAACACAGAATAACAAAGAGAACAAATACCTTGAAATGCAGTTATCAAAATATTCTAACACCATGTATAATATGGTGATGTGTGTGCTTCTCTGTTAGTGCGTGAAATCACGACATCTAGTAGCAACCCGAATAACCCATGATTTTGCAGCAGTGAGGAGCACAAACGGTGGCTTGATATCTCTGCAATAACCGTGACGGAGTTTGAAAATATCGGATTTCTGTTGGTGACAAAGGCACAAGTACTATTCTCTAGTATTTAAGGGAAATGCTAAATTCCAGTCAGAGGTTTGGGAAAATAATGATATAATTTTCTTCTCTTTCAAGTTCACAGACTCTCTGGATTCCAACCACAGACTCTTGGGGGGAGTCCTTATACCTAAGATTAAGAACCAACATAGTTCTAGAGGCTAACTTACTATTTCAATGAATGGCCAGGCTTTTTAAAAGAAGGCACTGCCTATTTGCTTGTACAGCAACACAAGCCCAAGCCCCTTCCGTGGAGACCTCGGAGGTCACTTTGGAAACACTGCCCTGGCCTGTCCCTAGCCAACTGGCGGTGTCGGCTGCGGAGTCCTGCTCCCCAGAGAGTTGAGAATACCTTTGCCCGGTCACACCAACCTCACCCACTGAGAATCTCTGTGACAATGGAGGAAAAATGCATCGTTCACACACACGTACAATCCCTCCCAGAAAACCGCTGAGCCTGAAAATAACAGAAGCTCTCAACGCTTTTTTTTTTTTTTTTTTGAAGACAGAGTCTCAAGCTGTTGCCCTGGGTAGAGTGCAGTGGCATCACAGCTCACAGCAACCTCCAACTCCTGGGCTTAAGCGATTCTCTTGCCTCAGCCTCCCAAGTAGCTGGGACTACAGGTGCCTGCCACAATGCCTGGCTATTTTTTGGTTATAGTTGTTGTTGTTGTTTGGCAGGCCCAGGCTAGATTTGAACCCGCCAGCTCTGGAGTATGTGGTTGGCACCTTAGCTGCTTAAGCTACAGGCACTGCCAATTTCTCAGCTCTTGATCAGAAGTTCCAACAGAAACGTCTTTCTGTTTGTTTAGTTTCTGAAAAAGAAAGAAATGAATATTTTTTTCCAAAATTTTTTACTTAAACTTTTTTTTAATTAATATAATTAAGGAGACAAAGAAATTGGACTATCTTGAGAGACTATATATAACACAGTAGAACACATCCTTGAGGCCAAACAGACCTGAGTTCAAATTCTAGTCAGATATTTACTAAATGTGACCCTGGATAAGTATTTAATCTCCTCAAGCCTCAGTTTCCACGGAAGTAAAATGCAGACAGTAGCACAAACTCCATACAGTGCTGGGAGAAGCAGAGGGAGTGGTGAGATGCCGAGGGATGCTGCAGCAGAGCCTGAGACTCGAGGCCAATGGAGCCAACACTGGGCCCATCAGATGCGGGACCAACGTAGCCAACACTGGTCCTCATCAGACGCGGGACCAACGTAGCCAACACTGGTCCTCATCAGACGTGGGACCAATGTAGCCAACACTGGTCCTCATCAGATGCGGGACCAATGTAGCCAACACTGGTCCTCATCAGACATGAGACCAATGTTGGTAACAGTGGTCCTCATCAGACACGGGACCAACGGAGCCAACACTGGTCTTCATCAGACATAGGACCAATGTAGGTAACACTGGTCCTCTTCAGACATGGGACCAATGTAGGTGATACTGTTCCTCATCAGACACGAGACTAACAGAGCCAACACTGGTCCTCATCAGACATGGGACCAACGTAGCAAACACTGGTCTTCATCTGTCCAAAGCACAGTCGTTCCTGCCGCCTCCCTTCCTGTTATGTGGGTCCTTCTAGGAGTGGTACAAATGTCAATTTCCTCATCAGAAAAATGCTATACCCTTCTCTTGAGATTTCTCATGGAAATGTTAATTTGAAAAACATATTTTTATACCACATGCCAACTCCCTAGCAAGGAATAAATGCTAAGTTTCTGGCACAGAGAAAGAATCCTAAATAGGGGAGGTGGAATTTTGTTGAGAAACAAAAATATTCCGTTGATAGTCCAATAACAAAATCACAAAGAGATAAATCAGGGTTTCCAGCACCACACAGGAAGGTGATTATTCAGCTCTTCGTGGGGACAGTGCCATGATTCAAATAACAAAGAATGTTGTATAAATTGCTGTTTTCCTCCTTTTTTGTTTTAGTCTAGCAAAATTGATTCTCTTGAGCATTGGCTCAGATCTGCAGAAACAATCAATTTAAATGCAGCTGGTTATTTTAAGCTCCCTCAATTTTTTTTCCTTAATTCTGTTTTTGGTGCATAGTTTAGCCAACTACCAGAACATAACCTAAAAAGATTGATGCTGATAAGATAGGAAAAGCAGTTATTATGTCATGGATTGAGCTTGCTGTCTCCCAGGTCTGTTTAGAAAATTTGAGTCAAATGGTGATAATTTAAATGTAAGGAGATCACCACTGAAGAAAGCAACAAAAGGCACCAACCTTCTCAGACAGGGAGCTTCTTTCCTCCAACTCTATCTCACTTTCAAACATCCCTAAATTGTTATTAATTATAACAATCAATGTTCCTGGAGCATTTACTGTCACACGACTTACCTCATATAGTCTTCACAAAAACCCTTGCAAACAGGTACTGTAACTACTATTGTCCCCAATTACAGATGAGGAAGCTGGTTGAGAGTGATACAGCTGGTGTAGACCAGGAAGTAGAAGGCAAAATTAAAGTATTCGATAATCATTTGTTCTTGCACCATTACCAATGAAAATGCAATACAACCAGCCTTCAGTCTAAAGCTCCTCTTTAAATGAAACTATGAAATCCCCAGAGAACAGCAGCCATGAGCTTTCACTGGTGCTGAAGATCTGTCTTGCAGTGAACATCAGTCCAGATGCAGGAGGCCTTGGCCATTGAACTAGCCAATCACAGCCCCAGAGGATGGAGGCTCGGGGAGAAGTCGGGTCCTTCCCCTGCTCGGCCTGGTCAGTGGCTATTTGGATGAATTTTCATCTTCACAATGTTGATGACTGTGAAGGTTGGGAACACTGTCATGAAAAGGAAAATTTCCTAAAAAGACACAAAATAAGAAGTGTCATCATCATAGAGTTAACTTGGACAGTGTGAACACACACCTTCCAAAGAAGCCGAGAGTTTCCAGAGATATCCAGCTTCCCTCCTAAAATGTAATTTTGTACATAATTTCTCCCATAGAAAGGCTAAGGTCAGGTGAAAATCCAGCTTTGGAATCCAAGAATCTTCCCCAAGAGGCAAGGTCCTACCAAAAGGTTTCTCTTCTAGTTTTTCAGAGAAAGAGTTGAATTTTTTTTTTTTTTTTTTTTGAGACAGAGCCTCAAGCTGTCGCCCTGGGTAGAGTGCTGTGGCATCACAGATCACAGCAACCTCCAACTCCTGGGCTCAAGTGAGTCTCCTGCCTCCACCTCCCAAGTAGCTGGGACCATAGGCACCTGCCACAACACCTGGCTATTTTTTGGTTGCAGCTGGTAGTTGTTTGGTGGGCCCGGGCTGGATTCGAACCTGCCACCTTAGGTGTATGTGGCTGGTGCCTTAGTCACTTGAGCCACAGGCGCCAAGCCAAGAGTTGAATTTTTTAAAGTGTCTATATTTGCTGAGATGAAGCATCCAGGACTTTATCATTGTTTTTTCCCTATCAATTAAATCTGGCTCAATTGTGTAAACTAAGTCCATGAAATTGAGGAATTTTAAATCAACATTCCACCCTGGTTGCCTTTATTTTGACTTTCTAATGTTTCAACTATTAGTAACAGCAAATTTTAATATTTAACTTAGGAATCTTCCAAACCTACTAAAGAAAACTGCATGTTTCCATTACACATCGGGCTTCCACTATCTTACTTTTAACAGTAAATACTCTATGTCCTGGCCTGCATATAGAAATGGATCAAATTAGTGAAAAAAAAAAAAAAGATCATGAACACCATGTAAGGACCATTTACCATTTCACTCAAATTGGTAGGCATTACTTGTTACCTTCCAAGTTCCTAACATCTCTTTAAGGCACTGAGGAATGAGAAAGAAAATCCAACAAGAATATAATCACAATGACAGCTAACATTTACTGAGCATGTACGACAGCCTGGCCCCGCACTGTTCGTGTTGCACAGACATTGATCTGATTCTTACAACTCCTCTGGGAGGTAAGCACCTTAATTTCTATTTGAGACACACAAAAGCTTAGATTCAGAGAGGCAAGCAAATTTCTGAGCTCCCACAGCACGTAAGTGGTAGAGCTGGAGTTTGAACCCATGGTCCCGACCCGTGGTCCTCACATAACCTCCACCGTGAAGAAACTCATACACAACCTGGGGAACAAGACTCTCTCACGCAAAGCCTGGCTGTGGGACCCACCTGGGGACACACTTAGGAGCAATAGGAAATGAGTTGACTGTGATATGAGCAAGTCTGTTCTACCGCTTCCCTTCCAGGATCACCTTGGCAAGCTTTTAAAGCCTAAATTTCTCACATCCTGCCAAGTTCTGGATAGAGGTAATTTGACGTTCATATTTGAATTGTACAAATTTATTGGGGCAGTTTTTCCCACTTAGGCCATAACAAACAGGCTTTAAAAACTTTAAAAGTGATGGCGTTCTCTTTTATATTCAGATTGACTTCTAATGATATTCTAGGGAATCACTACTCAATAATAACTCTTACGGCATTTTGATGAAAAGATAACAGCATTTCCGTTGGGTATCTTTTCTTTGCCAAGGGTGAAAAATGAAGGCATATAAAGGCGCATCACATTATCTAAGGTTTAGCAGCATACTGCACAAAATCATAGGTGGGAAGGGCTTTGTAAGAGGAGAGAGTGCTGCCCCAATACAAAGCATTCTTAGAAAGGACACTTGTAACTCCACACGCCGACCAAACTGTTCTGCCTGTAACTTAGGACCTAAGTGCAATTTTCTAATTCATCCACTCATTTAAAAAGTACTCCTGGCTCAGCGCCTGTGGCTCAAGTGGCTAAGACGCCAGCCACATACACCTAAGGGGACGGGTTCAAATCCAGCCTGGGCTGCCAACCAACAATGGCCGCTGCAACCAAAAAAACAATAGCTGGGTGTTGTGGCGGACGCCTGTGGTCCCAGCTACTTGGGAGGCTGAGGCAGGAGACTCACTTGAGCCCAGGAGTTGGAGGTTGCTGTGAGCTGTGATGCCACATCACTCTACCCATGGGGACAGCTTGAGGCTCTGTCTCAAAAAAAAAAAAAAGTATTCCTATGCTAGACACCATCATGTTGAACTAGAGGCAGAATGTACAATGGGAAAGGGGGAGGAAGCTAGTAAAAATTAGAATTCAGGAAATCTGAAGTTATGTTAAGAAACACTGGTTCTGTTTTGCATACACAGCCCTCCCACGAATGGGTGTTGATCAATTTGGCTGAACTAGGGTCCGTGAGGCGGGGTGGGCGAGCTAGACGGGTCAGCAGATACCAGACAAAGTTTCAGCCATAAATCACTCCTGCTTTTCTAACGCACCATTTCAGGAGGTGCAAACCATTTGTAAAATGTTCTTTCGCCAAATAGTTTCTTCCCCTCAGAGCGCTGTCTAGGGTGTTACTTTGGAACCCAGTTTTTTCTTTCTAAGAATTTGAATGAGTTTCGTTTGTTGTTGGTGTGGAGGGCTCTCCGCTGCTTTCTTGTGATCCAGCCAGGACACCACTGTCTTTTCTTGGCAACTGAACTCTTCAAGGCTGGGCCTATCCTGTGTGTGAGCCATCAAGGCTATCCAAGCTCCAACATCCCCACCTTCAGGGAATAATGCAAAACTTGCCTCACCTCCCAGGCCTGTTTTGATGTAGGATTAAATAACACACCCTGAAGCAACCTCATCCAATTTCCTTTTTCCTTTTTTTCTACCCTAAACTTCCCACCATCTCTCTATAAGAACTCCCTAATTCTGAGGGCCAATCTCACACATCTTCTTCCTGGTTATCAGAAGGTGCTGGGAAGAAGGTAAGTGTGTGGCCTCCTGTCAAAGCCCCTCCAGAAGTCACAGCAAACAGCCATCACCTGAGATCTACTGTCGCTCTGCAGGAAGAGCAAAAATGATTCCAGGAGTCCACACATTTCTCTGACCTAGGCGTGGGGAGCCTGTAACCTGGAGGAGAATCGCAGCCTCCAGCTCTTAAGTGTGGCCATTTGACTGAATCCAAATTCTACAGAACAAATCCTTCTGTAAGAGGAAAGAGTGCTGCCCCAGTACAAAGCACTCAAGAGTGCAGAGAGGAGGAAGGCGATTTCCTTGCTTCCTTTGGTGCTTAAAAAAGAATGATCCTGAAATAAGAGGCTGGGGGTTCCCCACCCACTTTTAACATCTGCCCAGTGCCCCCACCAGTGGCCACTGCTAACCAACACTGTCCAGTGGGCTCTCCATGAGGGCAGACGTGTCCTCAATCTCTATGTGTAGGCTCAGCACCTGTGGCTCAAGTGGCTAAGGCGCCAGCCACGTACACCCAAGGTGGCAGGTTTGAAAAAAAATCTCTACGTCTAGCAACAAATAGCTCTGAGCACTTGAAAGGCGATTGATGGAACTGAGCAAGTGAATCTATAGTTTTCTGTGCGCAATTTAAATTTCAACAGCCACAGGAGACTAGCAGCTAGTGGCCTGGACAGCACCGTCCATGACTGCAAAGTCCCAGGTGGAGGCAGGAGCTTGCCGGGGCAAAGCTTGGGATGGCTTTTAGCAGCTGTAGGTATGACAGACTCTTCTCCTGCCTTCTCTCTGCTTCCACACACCAGCACATTTCTGTTCTTTTTCCTATACCTCCATACTTAAGACAGTCACCACAATAAAAACGTAAGTTCAGCAGAAAAGTGGACAAACAGCTCAGAGAGACTCTTGGGGCTCACAATTAAAGGATTTTTTTTTTTTAATTTTCATGCTAGGTGTGGGGCTCATGCATCTTATCTCATCAATCCTAGCACTTTGGGAGACTTAGGCAGGAGGATCACTTGAGCCGAGGAGGTCAAGGCTGCAGTGAGCCACGATCTCATCACTGCACTCCAGCCTGAACAACAGAGTGCAACCCTGTCTCAAAAAAAACAAAACCCAACGAACAAAAAAAATAGCCTTTTTTGCCTCAGAAGCTGCATTTTTGTTTCTATAGCTTCTATATCATCTATCTTGCTGGAATCAAGCTAACGAAACAGTTGATGATAACGTTCACTATTTGGCCTCTGCTCTCCAGAGGGGAAGATTTCCAGTAGTTCTGTGGCCATCGGTTTACCTCCCTAGGAGACATCAGTGTAGCATTCCCCTGTGGTTGCCTAAACTTCCTGATGTTCAGAATCACCTGTGATCTTAAATGAAATTTCCAGGGCTCCTCCTAGTTATGATAAATCAGGATATGCTAAGATGGAGTACCCAGATCTTCATATCTGGTAGCCTCTTCTGTGCTACAGTAACTAGACACTAGTCCTCAGGCCAACTTTTGGAAGTCTGGGCCTACCATGTACTGGGCGTGAAACCATCAGCACATATCTCTTCCAGCTTCATCCCCAGAGCTTGTCCAGCAGGGGGCTGAGCAGAAGGGAATTCTAATGTTGTTAGACAGGAAATGCTGTGGTTTCAGGGTAGAAAACTGACTTTAGGTTTAAACTCTTATAGGAAGAAGTTTTCCCCTCGCTAAGAAATTTGAAATGCCCACCCCTGCATTGAGGTGTGGTGGGAGACGCTGAAGAGCCAGCCAAGGAGTGCAGACACACACTCGGGGCTAGTCTGGAAGGCCCAGGAAGGCAAGCTGCCTTACGGCAGCCATGTCCAGGCTTTCGAGTGGAGCAGGAAGCCCATTGTACAAACAGGATCAAGAGCATTGGAGGACAGAGCAAGACAGCACAGCCCCTCAGAGGACGTCAAGAGCCACGCCACCCCTATCATTTCCCCATCTTCTCTGTGAGGAGGAACTAACGGTCTATACCAAATCTTTTAGATCTTGTGTTAAGTGTTCTTACAACCCACGCACACTAATTATAAAGGGGGTGGGAGGAAACTTAGGGAGATGATGTCTGTGGTCTCGATGGTGGTGGTGGTGGTTTCTCTGGTATATCCCCAAGCTCACTGAGTTATAGTTACATATGTATAATTACATCCAGCTTTATACATGCCAATCATACTGCAATAAGGTGATTTAAAAATTATTTTAGTGATTATTTTTCCAGTTTATTTTCTGTATGGCAGAATACATGTACAATAGAACCCCACAGTTGACCACCTCCCTGGCCACCCCATTAAGCTGATCTGATGTGCACGGCGGGACATGCACTACCCATGCATATCAGCACAGCAGGCCTCACTCCTTACACTGAGCACCTCCATGTGTCGACCAGTTTGTTACAGTCCCTGGGGTGGTCACCTTACAGAGGGTCAGCTGTAGCTCTGACTCTCTGGGAGTGCGTCCAATCTTTTGCATACCCTTTTGTCATCTTCATAAAAACTCCAAATTTATAAACCTTGGGAAAAGGTGCTATGTGTGGCCCCACAGCTAAATGAACCATGCCAAGTCATTATAGTCAGGGTTTGGGGTTCAGGGCAAAACCAGGAGAACAGCTTCTGACACAAGATAGTACCTTACTGAGACTCATTTCTGTTGGGTCATTTAAAGTCACAATCTCAACATTTTTAGAAGTAGGGGTCAAAAGATGAATTTTTTAATGCCCCTTTCCTGTCCTTCCCATTTTATTTCTATGCCAAAGACTAAAAATATTCTCCCAAACGGTGCCAGCTCTATCTTTTCCCTTATCTTCAAGAACTCTCTCTAGGAATGGTGAACTAAGTTTTCCAGAGCTTTTTCTCACAAGTGTGCCTCAAAAGGAAACATAAACTCAGCCACATTTGAGGGTGGGGTGGAAAGAAGACACGCTAACTGGATAGGTGATGCCATCAGCCACAACTATTTGTTTTAGATTTTCTTCAGTCTAAAAGAATTGAGCCTGCAATGGATAAATGTGTGGTTTCCCTCGAATGTGGGTAGATATTAGAGACTCAATCTCCTGATCCCATTGAGTGCTCTACAATTCAAGGACTTTCTCTTTATTCCTCCACTAGAAATTTCTTGGGCTTTTCTAGAAGTGGAGACCTGAAACCCAAGAGGGATTCCCTTTCATTACAGCTCTGACCTTTCACAGAAGTTGACTGGACCAGAGATGAAGATGTGGACACAGTGGCCAGACACATGCATCATCACTCGCTGACCAAGCACGGACACATCATCAACGCAGTGACCAAGCACTGACACAGTGATTCTTTGGGCTCTTGTTTTCCACTTTGGAACATCTCTGTTCTTGCCACATTATACTTGTACGCCTCCGTTGTTAGAGGCATGTGCTCAGACGAGTTTGCCATCATTTATCTCACTTACAGTAACATCGAGCACACCATTAGTGTGGCTGAGAATTACCCAGCTCCAAAGAAGATGCCTTAATAGTTTTGAAGGAAAGCCACCCAAATTACAGCGTGTGGGTGAGAAGGGTTCACCCATCTATAAATGTGAAGATCGTCAAGCATCGTGCTGCATTCTTTTTTATTCATTTTCCCTGAAGCAGGTTAAACCTCTTGAATTGAGATCCATGCTCAGATGCCAATGGAAATGGAGTGTGTACAGAAACTGTTTACTTGAACGCCTTCGTTCACCGCTTAAGTGCCATTTCTGCCTTCATCCTTTTCATTGTGTTTTCAAGCTTTTCAGAAAGAATCCAGTATTTCCAATTATTTTATCATCTCTCCCAAATGTGTGCTATTTGAGCCTGCTGAGAGCCATAATAACTTTTGTTTTGTTATTCAAAAATTGCTCTAGGCAATTTTTAAAATAATAATTAAGGGAGCTTTGGTTGATTTCAATTAAGAGATGCTATGTAATACAATTAAGAGATGCTGCATAATTGCCTTCAATGCCGGAGTAAAAAGAACTCATATTGCTTTCTCGGGCTTCTCCTTGGCTCTTTGCGTCCAGTCACTCCCTCCCTAGCGTGCGTCTTGCAGCGGCAGGAACAGAACCGCGGCGACGCCAAGCCCGCGCTCACCTCGGCCGAGACGCTGTGCTCGCGCGCCCCCTGCTGGCTCATCGCGTGACGGCTGCTGCCCAGGTACTCGCGCGTCCCAGAACTGCGCAGGGAAGAGTGTGGATGAGAGCAATGTTTTCTGCTATCTAAGCAGAGCCTAGATCCTCATCCCAACGGGCGTATTTACATACACATTTGTAGACGTGTGCTGCCTTCCTCGTGACTTACCCAGGAAGTGACTTCTCTGTGCTTTAAAAACACCTGTTCACAGCGCCTTTGTAACTACGTTGTGGGCAATGGTGGCTCCAGGCGGGATGTGTGAGCACGGGGAGGCGCGTGTGAGAGAGAGATTTCATCCAGCTGCCCATTTCCATCAGGTCCTCCATTTTAGAGAGTATGGGCAGCTGACATTTCCTCGGCTTCTCTAAGGCGTTATCCACCTTGCAGCCTCACGACTGCCATCTATACTGTGGCTACTTCCAGCCCCGTGACTGTTGCCACAGAAGCTCTGGGCCACCCTCCCCACTTACAGGGTATGAAAATGTGTCTGTGTAACAGTCCACATATATAGTATGGAAATTCTACCAAATGGCAAATCTGAAATACTCGTGTGCCTCCAAAACCCAGCTTATTTTCCACACAGCCACGTTCTGGTCCTGAGCCAGCTCCCTGCACTACTGTCCCCTGCAGGCAGCCGGCGGAAGCCCAACTGTGCTCCTCTTCTGACCCCAAAGTTCCCACACACAGGTGGAGGGCGGGGGGGTGGGGGGGGTGGGGGGGGTGGGGGCTGGCCTCCCCCCACATCAGAAGGTAAGTCAACACTCCTTTGGGACTTGAGCTCAAACTGTCACAACAGGAAACAGGACAGAATCTCCTAGGACAGGAGCAGAACGAACCTGGCTCCAGTCTTGGGCCAGCACAAGCTGCAGGGAGGCGGAGGTGCCCTGGGCACTGGTGGGAAGGGCCTGACGCCCAGACCAGAGTGTGGCGTGCCTCGCGCCTCCGCCACCATCCGACCTCAGCCAGTGCTGGCACTGCCTCCCCTGCCACGACCTCTTCCCTGCTGTCCATTTCCCTGTGTCCTTCTTACAATCTGCCCTCCACTCTAAGTCGGAGTGTTCTTCTAACTCCCAAACTGGCCCACCTTCCTCCAGATGAAAATTTTTCAAATGTTTTCCTTTGCTTGTAGAATAAAAGACTAAAATTCTCAGTGTAGCTTATAAAGCCAGTGAGGACTCGTACCTATCCCGCCAATCATCCTCAAGTCTGAGCAAACCACCCTGTCGGCCTCGTGCACTCTGCACGTCGCCCTAACATTGCTCCATAAGGACAGAAGAGGAGCCAGTTACTTTATCAGGGTGCCTAGTGTAAAGCCTGGTAGACGGTAGCTTATGAAGGATTCTAACTACTTACTGAAAAAGTAAATGAATAACTCGCGTGTGGCATGGGTCACTTCAGTAGCAGTGGGAGGCAATGCCAGGAAAGAATGCCTTTAGAATTGACAGGAAAGAGCTCCCTTGGCAGGAATGTTGGTGACAGTAGCCAGCCTTCCTACTCACATTGTTTCATTGGCTCCAAAATAATCAACCACAGACATCCCCCAGTGGGACCCGAGAATGACAGAGGATGGCTGCTGCCACTATATAATAACACTAACTGGGAGAGCTTGGTGGGGAGCAGAGATGAGGTACCTCCTGCTCAACTGTTGAGAAATGTTGGGAGGACCAGATTTCCAGAATGGTTCCTGCCCAGGGATACAGCTCAAAGAAATATATTTTTCTCTTTTCACTATCACTTGTCAAGATTTTATGAGCAGGCATTATGAAATTATAAAGTAACATGTGTCTCCCTGGTCCTAGGACATATGATAGAACAGTTCAAAGAATAAACAACAAAGATTCCTTGAATTTAAGGGTTTTAGCCATTATTGACCTGTGGGTTCTTACCACAAAGACCTGCTTTGAGTCTTTGAGATTCTGTCTCATCTGATTGCGTTCATGCTAGAAGCATAAAAATGCTCACAACTCTAAAATATGGTTTAAATGCATCTTAACCCTGTTTACATGCTTATGTTTCTGGGAGATTGCAGATTGCAGGGTCTTTTAAAGGTGTTTTCTTGGAGATCTTTTGTCATTTAAATGCCACATCAACTTTAGAGGGATCTTTGGGTTCACCTCAAATATATTACATAGTGGCAGCAGCCATAAGTCATTTAAGCCCGTGGTAACTTTGTAGGAGTTGAGTGTACGCCATTACTTCACATTAAACTTGTTCAGATTCCCAAGAGAGTTCTCTGTCCCCACTGCACTTCCTGGGAATGCAAAGAAGGAGGTAAGATTGGGGGTGGAAGCCCAAAGGGTGAAGTGTACATCCTGACAGGGCTTTCTCAATGCAGACCATCCTCCTTGCCACCTGTTTGCACAAAACCACCGGATTAACTTAGCATAGTTCCTCTAGGATCAGCCCCACTCACACACACTCCACAGCTCCTCATTGTCCGTGAAATAATCTCCACCCCCTGTGCAGTCAGTCAGGACCCTCTGCAGACTGACCACTCCTATCTCTCTAATCCCTTTATTCTAAACGAATCTTATTCCTCCTATTTCCAAGCCTTTCCTCTGCCAGTCCTAGGCCTCCTGTGGGAGGCACTGTGCTGATGCTGGGACCATTTGTGGTTGAGCTTTTCTAGACAACCTCTGACCAGAAGGTTCTTTATGGTTTGGCTAAAGTACCCATTTCTCCAAGCACACCCCAATGTCACAGCACAGAATGCTTTCTCAGGCTTCCTTGGGACTCCTTGGCTGCCTTGTGATGGCAGCCTGTGTCCCTGCCTCTCTTCTTACACAGCAGTCAACTTCAAGGTCAGGGACTCCCACCGAAGGACTAGTCAGCAGGTCACTCTCTGGTTTGAGTATCTTCCTTTCCTCCAAAGAGCAAACAAAAGGACACACCTCCAGATGGCAATGCCGTCCCCACAAAGGCAGGTAAATACCCAAATCCACAAATGCCCTTCTGCACTGAACTAAAATGACCTTACTGAGAAATTGAAAAGACACATTTGACTTACTTTTTCACAACCCAAGAAGCTACGTGACAAAGGCCAAATATAAGAACAAGTAATTTTCGAAGCTCATCAGGAGGAAGAGTTCTAAGATTTTCATGCTCAGAGTCAACAGGAAGTCGGAAGTTCTCTCCCTAGCTCTCATTTTCTCCCTGGGTCTTCTTGCAATATAAATTTCTACCAGGATTTCTATTAATTTTAAAACTCTCAAAACCAGGTTACAAACTCAGAGATCTCTGAGTTCATCCCTTGCCCTGGGCCCATTTGTTTTAATCCACCTGACAGGTGATTGTCTGGACAACCATGGAAAATCTCCCCAGGAACCAATGGCAGCCTTCCCTTCCATAGTAAATAGTTTGATTTGTCTTATTTCTGATGTCTTAAATCCAAAAGGATGCCACAAAGTGTTTTGTTTTCTTCTCTGAACATGTGAGGCCTTCTGAAATCTGGACAGCTTGCGTGTTTAACTGTCTCCGTCTTCTAGAGCTAGCGTTCTATGAAAGCAAGACTTTTCCTTGGTCACTGCTCTGTCCAGCACCTCCAATAGCTCCTGGCACAAAATACGTGCTCAATAAATATGTGTGGACTGACTGTGATCAAACTCAGCACATGTTAACACAACATCAGTTTTTCCTGCTATTTTCACACAAGTTATGGAACTGTGCAAGATGATCTGATTAAATATAAAAATAGTTATGAATAAGGAGTTAGACCAGAAGAGCAAGGGTAAAATCAAGACTTAAAGATCCAGGCCAGCTGAGAGTCAGTCTGTGACAATGAAACCCAGCCATGCATGGCTTCCCAAACTTTAAGGCACCTGGAACACCTTGAGGGTCTTATTAAAATGAAGATTAGAATTCAGGGAATGCACAGAGGTGGGGAGCCCCACCTTCTGCATTTCAAATAGGGTCATGGGTGATGTCCTATGGCTGCCATGATCTATGGACCACATTCCAGATGTAAGGCTGGAGATAGCCCACGGAGGGTTGTAATAACTGCATGCAGATTTTGCTCTAAGGACAGAATGCTGATCAGATAACAGTCTTGGTTTTTTGTGTGTTTGTGTTTCCTTAACCCTGAAAATATACAAACATATAACCACAACAACAAATATTCCAAATATAAAAATAAGCAGTTTGACAGTTTGCAGTCTGCTTATTACATTGGGAAAAAATACAGTTTTAAAAAGTATATGGAAGCAATTTCATTCCCATTAGATGCTTTAACCTGTTTCTATGTGGCCACTGATGTAAACCAAACATGCTCAGATCAATCTGGAAGGGAATCTTGAGTCTTCACACACATTATTTCTTGTTCACAGGTGTTTGGGAAAGGAAGAGAAAGCGATTATAGACCAAGAGCTACTCTCCTTCAAATCCACTCCACACAGAGGTTGTCCAGTCCCTACGTGGCTGCAGCCCACACACACCGTGCTGCCTCTGTGGGACTATAAGACACATTCTTCCTCTGGCTACAATGTCACTCAAGCCTCCAGATGTTTATGTAACAGAGAGCTAAAGACAGAGACAAAAGGACAGTTCTGCAACAGAGACACTGAGGTTCCATTCATCAGGAAAGACCCGCTGACTTCCACATCCAGCCCAGTTCTCTATTCCAAAGTCACGGGCCTGTGGGACACTATGTGCTCCCTGCTGTGTGGATCCCAACAGGACAAATCTGAACAGCGGGAGGGAGTGTCTCTGTCTCTTCCGCAGTGTTCATCCCCCACAAGGCCAAGGGAAGGACCATCTCTCTGACAGCCATGGCCCCACCACCCACCCCTGCCCAGGCTATGCCTTCTGACAAATGGAGACCCAGTCAGAGGCTCCAGTAAGGGGAATTCTGCATAAAACCTGCCTGGTTTCCCTTTCTGGAGCTCTCTCTCTGGGGCTGAGTGAATTACTATGTCAAAGCCCAGCTCTCAGTTTGCCCACCTGACAGGTGGAAATTAGACACAGGCAGGCTTCTTCTGAGAAAATCAAAGTGGGCTCCAATCTCTGTCTCCGTAAACAGCCTGTCGTTGGATGTCACATGCAAGGTTATTGCTCGTGTGGCAGCTCTCCATCGTCTGGCCACCTCAAAGGGACATCCCAGGTGCTTCTTCACATATACATGCGTCATGCACACTCACACCCCACACACACCCCTGCACACTCATACCCCCACAGAAACTCACATCCCCACACACACATCTCTGCACACACTCACAGCTGCACACCCATACCCCTGCACACATTAATACCCCTGTACACACTCACACTCTTGGACAATCACACCTGCACACTCACACTCTGCACACCCTTACACCTGTGCACACATTCACACCCTTGCACACACTTACAAGCCTTATACACGGATACTGTATTTTTAAATTAGTACTTTCAAAGTTCAAAGTTATGTTGTTCAAGAGTTAACCTATAGGTATATACTTTCCTTCAAGTGAAAATTTATTTTTAAGGGCTAGTTTCTATTTTGTGGTATAAATAATTTTAGTATTGTTACTTCTTAACCATTAGTAGGTAGATTTAAATATTTTTTTAATTTGCTCAATTAAAAAGCTAGAGTTTTATTTTATTTTAATCCAGCCAGGACCAGCCACGACCTTGCCTTTTGTTAGGAATGTCTTGTGTGCCTTTTGTGACATCCGGTTTATGGTGGGAAACCAGTTGGCTTTCTCATGTTGAATGCTGAGAGAGGAATGCAAATTCACACAAGGAGATTTGCAGGCACCTTTTAGGATCCATTTCTTGGTAGGTGGTGTCAATTGATTGAAGCCACACAGCAGTGTCATTACACATAGCCAAGCAGGTTGTTAGGATGGATTTATCTTATTGCTTTATATCTAAGAGTTTTATCTCCTGACATAGACAGATGAAGGAATGGGGGTCAGGGTAGCCTTGGAGATGGGACCTGGTGGTCCAGGTATTGAGGGAAGAGACAGACCCAGGATGGCCAATGATAGGAAGCCCATATGGCTATTTAAACATGGTGCTAGGCAACTAGTGGTCACCCAGGCAACCGGTGGGGCTGGGGTAAGTCCAGCAGGCACTGACAGTGGGTTCAGATGACGGGGCTGATGTGCACACAGAGGCAGGCCTTCGAGACAGGAGCTATTCAGAGACCCAGGCAGGTGGTTGACCTCGGGGACGTCTGTCAGCTGCAGGGAGAGGACACCAGGCCTCTGGAGAGCTAGAGAGAGAAGGCATTCCAGGCCTGGGGGACGGGAGCCCATGGACATTGTGAGGAAGGGGCAAGCATAGGGGAAAGAGATTGGGGTACAAGTATGGGTAAGCTGGGGCTGCAGGTGCTGTGAGATCCAGAGAGCAAGTGTGTAACCTCAGGCAACGTAAGGGTGGAGAGCTGTGGGCTGTCAGGTGCTTGTAGGGCTGTTTTCCTAAGTCCGGTCTCAGGAAGGCCTGCTGAGCACTCCTGCAGGTGAGAACAGCAGGCAGTGGACGAAGGGAACCAGGCAGGGGGTTTTCAAGTAGAGAGTACCCGACTAGACATTATTGGATCTGAACATATGGAGGGTTTTTTCATGGAAGGAATTATTATTCTACAGTCTCTTTGTGTGTACAAGGTGTGTGTGAAAGTAAGAGAGTACATAAGGAATGTGAGTGTGCCTGGGTGTGGGTGTGATGGGTGTGAGTGTGTCAGATTTGTATAAATGTGTACAAGGGTGTGTGTGCAGGGGTGTGTGTTCAGGGCTCTGGGTGTGAGCAGAGGTGTGTGGAGGCCTCCTTTTCACATACCGGGTTCCATGGGGCCGACTGTGAGATCCGAGCGTGCTCAGATTTGTGCACACCTGGGCCATCCTGGAACTGACAACCCGCATATCCTGGGCGGTGACTGTCTATGTACAAAGTGGAAAAGCTGTCAGGAGCTTCCACTGGAGGATTTGGGTTGTTGATCTGTTTCTGAAAATCTGAGCTGTTTCCAGGAGCTAATTGTATGAAGGGGTCTGCGGATCCCTTTGGAACCACATTTTGTCCTTACCGTGACCATGTGAAGTTCAGGTCCCCAGCCAGGCACATCCACATCAGCAGGAAGCAGCTGATCTGGGCAGAAGGGAGAAGCCAGGTGACATGCAGAGAGCAGCACACTGGAAGAGAGGGGAAAGTCGCTGGAGGAGGAGGGGCCGGAACACAGGAGCGGGCTGCGCTGCGTGAGGACGGGGCTTCTCCACCTTCACTGGACGTCACTGAGTTTATCTGTCAGCTGCCTCGTGTCAAAGAATGTCACCCTGAGGGAGCAGGGATGCAAACTATCAAAATAATTCACATCAAAAAAAACTATAAATGTACATTCTGGTAGGAAGTGCCAGAGGTATTTCCAGAGGCTTAGAGACTAATACTCTGAAAATTGGAGATATTTAAACCAAAAGAAGAGTGGGCTTTTGGGGGAGCCCACCTGCTGGTACAAACTACCAATGTGGGTACAGGATTTTGAGGTTATCTCTTTAACCAACTTACCAAACATGCCAACTCTGGGTGCAAGTCTCCTGCCCGTGCGGGGTGACTGCTCATTCTTCCTTCTCCTCCTCTTCTTCCTTCCTCTTCCTCCTCTTCCTCCTACTTTCCCTCTTCTCTCCCACCTTCCTTCTCCACAGTGGTTCCTAACTTGTCTGTCACTGATTCAGTTTGATAACCTGATAAAGTTCTGAGCTCTCTCCCTAGAGCCCATGCCTGGGATGCTTGTCTGGAACGGGTAGTGGCTCCCTGGTGCCGAGCTGTGGGTCTCCTGGGCCAGAAGCGAAGAACTGATCGTGACCCTGCTGTGGAAGGGCAGTGCTCTGTCAATCAGGGTCCCCATGGTCCTGCTGTGGACGGGCAGTGCTCTGTCAGCCCAGGGCCCCGTGGTCCTGCTGTGGGAGGGCAGTGCTCTGTCAGCCGGAGGCCCCATGGTCCTGCTGTGGAAGGGCAGTGCTCTGTCAGCCGGGGCCCCATGGTCCTGCTGTGGGAGGGCAGTGCTCTGTCAGCCCAGGGCCCCGTGGTCCTGCTGTGGACGGGCGGTGCTCTGTCAGCCCAGGGCCCCCATGGTCCTGCTGTGGGAGGGCAGTGCTCTGTCAGTCCAGGGCCCCGTGGTCCTGCTGTGGAAGGGTAGTGCTCTGTCAGCCGGGGCCCCGTGGTCCTACTGTGGAAGGGCAGTGCTCTGTCAGTCTGGGCCAGGGATGGCTTGGGAGACCCAGTGCAGGACTGTATCACTGCAGTGCTAACCCTTGCTAATGGTATGGACTGAGAGAGGGCATTCAACACAAGTATGGGGCAGCTATTTAGGGTTGAAAAGGGACTTCAGAAAGGGAGGAAAGCCCTCAGCCTCCTTGGGGAGAGTCAGCTCCCCGCTACCTGGTACCCTGCTTTCTTTTGCTTTTTTATTTTTAAGGAAGACATAATGCATTTGTCCAGACCCCTCTGTTTTTACACAGCACCTCTGCATGCTGGGGTCTGAGGCATACCCTGCTCCCAGGTTGCATAATTGTTCTGCTGAGACACTGGGCAGAGGAGTCACTCCTTCCAGCAAAGCAACCGAGCAGCCCCAGCTGTAGGAGCAGATGCCAGAATACACAAACAAATAACGCTGTGAACACAGCCTGCAACTCACCAGAGACTACGGGCTAGTGCAAGAGGTGTCCCTCTGGCATGAGAGCAGTTCTTAAAGCCTTTCTATAAAATACGCAGCAGTCATGACTCTCTACACCCTCTCCCCGGCTCTCTCTGCGTTTTGCTCATGGAACACAGGAGATCCAAGTCCGAGGAGGGACGGGCCATCATGGCTGGAGTTGCAGGCAGTGGGCAGTATGGTGGCCAGGGAGCTCAAAGGGGCTGTCAGGAAGGGTGTTAATGACCTCAGGAGTACCGGCCACTTAGAGAGCACCTGCCACAGGCCGGCCTGCTGTGCTGAGAGGGAAGGGAAAGAAGCTGATGTGGAGAAGGGGGGAGAGGAGGGAGAAAGGTCTGCTCTGAGCTGATTGCAGCCACAGGAGTGAGCTGGGGTTCTGTATCTCCCCCTCCTGACCTCTCTGGGGGAATAGCTTAGTTCAAGAGAAAGGAGAAAGTTCAGATGTTCTCAATTAGGTGATACCAAAGTTTGGCCAAGTTCACCTGAGGCTTCCTGTACACCATCGCAAGGCAAGGTCACGTCTGTAGTTTGGGAAGGTGAATTGTTCCGGATTCAACTACATCTTGGAGTAAAAAGCAGAAGCAAAAATCTTACCAAAATTGAAAATCCCTATGATAGAATATTATTTTAATTCTTTCACATTAACTTTTTTTTTTTTTTTTTTTTTTTTGCAGTTTTTGGCTGGGGCTGGGTTTGAACCCACTACCTCTGGTATATGGGGCTGGCGCCCTACTCCTTTGAGCCACAGACACTGCCCTCACATTAACTGTTTTGAGGCGTGTGACTGTGATGGTGAAGGGACAGCCTTGAGGCCGCGATGATGAAGGATGAAGCCAGCACCTGGGGTGCTGTGGCCAGGCCAGGAAAGCACCCTGGGCCCGCTCCAGAAAGAACAGGACATAGGCTGGCCCCACCCGGTGCACCTCACCGGAGGACATGCTCGTAGCTTCCCATGCAAAATCCAGGGGTCTGAGGAGTCCTAACGCTCCAGACCTTGCTGCTAACTTTCAGGTGGTCTGGAGGCCTTTGTAACATGACCCAAACCTTTGAGGGCGACAGTTTCTTCGGGTGGTTGGGGGGAGAGTGAGAGACAGCTCAAAAAATACGATGTTGAACGTGAATGGAAATAAGAAACGCTGGATTGGCTCGGCGCCTGTGGCTCAATCGGCTAAGGCGCCAGCCACGTACACCTAAGGTGGTGGGTTCGAATCCCCAGCCAGGGCCCGCCAAACAACAATGATGGCTGCAACCAAAAAATGGCCGGGCGTTGTGGTGGGTGCCTGTGGTCCCAGCTACTTGGGAGGCGGAGGCAGGAGACTCGCTTGAGCCCAGGAGTTGGA
>CAUYQV010035710.1:0-13668 GCA_963574575.1 Galagoides demidoff | reverse complement strand
ATTCTGGCTCGGCGCCTGTGGTTCAATCGGCTAAGGCGCCAGCCACATACACCTAAGGTGGCGGGTTCGAATCCCCAGCCCAGGCCCGCCAAACAACAATGATGGCTGCAACCAAAAAAATGGCCGGGCGTTGTGGTGGGCTGTGGTCCCAGCTACTTGGGAGGCAGAGGCAGGAGACTCGCTTGAGCCCAGGAGTTGGAGGTTGCTATGCCATGGCACTCTACCCAGGGGGATAGCTTGAGGTTCAGTCTCAAAAAAAAAAAGATCAGATTCTAAAGATAGAAAGACTGACAAAAAAATTTCTTGGTAATAATCTAAAGGTGGTGGGTAGAAATGAAAGGCCATCAGAAAGCTAAAACCCAGTGCTTCTATCCTAAAGGAGTGAGAAGTCTTATTTGTGAAAAGCATGAAATGAGGCAGGCAAGCTTGAGAGATGAACGTTTTTTTTTTTTGTTTTTGTTTTTTTTAAGCAACCGAGTCTCAAGCTGTTGTCTTCAGTAGAGTGCAGTGGCATCACAGATCACAGCAACCTCCAGTTAGGCGATTCTCTTGCCTCAGCCTCCTGAGTAGCTAGGATTAAAGGCGCCCACCACAATGCCCAGCTATTTTTTTGTTGCAGTTTGGCTGGGGCCAGGTTTAAACCCGCCACCCTCGGTATATGGGGCTGGCGCCCTACTCACTAAGCCACAGGTGCTGCCCCAGATGAACACTTTTAAAAGACCTATTATTGAATTATTTGGGCATAGCATCCAAGTACTATAGAGCCCTTGGATACAGGCAACTAAACAAAAATGCTAGCAAGATAAGAAAATATATAAGTACCAGAATTATTGTTTTGATTTTTTTCCTTAAAAAAGTCAACTACAGGGCGGCACCTATGGCTCAGTGCACACAGTAAATGCTTATTGAATGAGAGGCCAAAGGAGTACCAAGGATGTTAGAACTGTTTTCTCAGGCTTTTAAAAATCAATCTATCTGATTGAGAGGCCATTAATTCATGATCTCCCTTACTTTCTTATTCTTCCTTCAGCTTTCCAGGCATGCCATCCACAGACGCAGATCACTGTCCTTTATCCAGTCTATCCCATCCCACCCACGAGATGTACCTGGGTAGCATTTTTCTCTCGTGACACACACACAGTCAACTCCACATGTCCAACTTTATGCTTCTGAACTCAGCAATTAATTATTTCACTAGTTGGTGAGTCAGTGCAGCACCCTGTGTGTGGGCTGAGCCCTCTTGGCTCAAGAACACATTTGAACATCAAGTGGGTGAAAGAGAAAGTACATATAGTGAGAATAAGATGGAGTTAGTCAGCCTAGGGCTAACATGATATAGCTAGTCTGCTCAGTTTAGGTCTTAAGCGACCTTTATCTCCTGTCTCCCATTTTTACTGTTTTATAAATTTAACTGTCACTCTAAAAATGTCTGTCTTAAGTAGTTTAGGTGGGTTAATTTAGGAGATTAACTTTTAAACTGGAATGTTACAACAGATCACTAAATTATACTATTTAAATTGAAGGTTAATATAGTCTTTAAACTTTTTATATATAAAACTATAATAAAAAAATGAAAAAACAGAACACCTTAGGCTACTCTAACTGTTCTCCACAATCGTCAGCCTTCTCACAAAGTTTGTGACAAGTGGCTGGATCTTCTTGGTCCACTAACAGAAGGATAGAATGACAGCTGGAATACATCCCATAAACATTCTGTCACTACAATCGGCCTATGCTTGTCTAGAATGACCCCGGGGAGACAGTGCTCTGAGCCTGGGTACCCTGGAAAATAGGTATAATGCTCAACAACACCCCACATTCACAGTGCTGTTAAGGACAAAACGGAAGGGCGTGCTGGGCGTTGTGGTGGGCGCCTGTAGTCCCAGCTACTTGGGAGGCTGAGGCAGGAGACTCGCTTGAGCCCAGGAGTTGGAGGTTGCTTGTGAGCTGTGATGCCATTGCCCTCTACCCAGGCGGACAGCTTGAAGCACCGTCCTAAAAAAAAAAAAAAAAAAAAAAAAAACGGAAGGGCGGTGGGGAAAATCTGAAAATGATAACCGACGCAATGTCATTCAGAGCCAGGTGCTAGATCTGGCAGGAAGGGGAAGGCGAGGCGGGGACCGGCTTTGCGAGCACCTTGGTTTTGATGAAGCTACCGCACAAGTGCTACCGAGTGGGGGGCCCACACACACACATCCCCACCAGGGAGGCAGACAACGGACAGGTCAGTGGCTCAGGCTCCTGAGCGCGGCTCCATTACTAACACTGCGACCTTGGGCAAGTAGCGCAAACGCTGTGGGGGGCCACTTCCTGTTCCGTGGGACTGGGAGGACAGAACCAGTGCGGAGAGAACTGACATGACTGTGTTTAAAGCTCTGAGCAGCGGTGCCTTGGCACGCAATTCATTCTCGTTTTTTATCCTTATATTTGTTGTCATCGATTTTAGGGTTGTATAAGTGACGTTTCTGGCATCTGCGGGGCGGAGTCTGAGGGACCCCTGAGCGGCCCAGGACCTAGGACAACATGTTCCTTTTCTGGGCTTCAGTTTCCCTCTCTAAAAAATGGGCGGACTGCCCGATCTACACCCACCCTCCCCGGCCAACGCCCCCGGGCACCCGGCGGGGCCGCGCTCTTAGGTGGGGCAGCTCCCACCGCCCCGGAGGCTGCGCCAGGGGCGGGGCGGGGGTGGGGCCTGGCGAGGGTCTGTCCGGCCGCCCCACCTGCCGCTGCTCACCTCTAGGCTGTAGTTGCCCCGTATGGCGGTGAAGTCGTCCAGGGCTTCGGCCGCGCTCCCTTCGTCCAGGTTCAGCTCCTGGCACAGAGCCTGCAGCGCCTCCCCTGCCGCGACTACCACCGCCGCCCCCTCGGCGTGGGGCTCGTCCTCGAACATCCCCTCAGGTCCTGCGGGCGGCGCACCACAGCCCCCAACTTCTTTCTCCCTCCCGGGCGCACTACCCACAACCCCCCGCGCCAAAGCGCGCGAAAATCAGCCACTGCAGAGCGCCATCTCTTCGTCCGTCTGCCTCCGCTTTTCTCATAAAAAAAAAGTCCATTTTTCCTCCAGAGCTCCCAGCCATCCCTCTTCGGAAATATGACGAGAAGGCTGACCTTGAATCCTGGAAAATCCCAGCCGTGCCCTTGGCGGGCCGTCGGGGCGCACAGCCGGCGGGGCAAATGGAAAGCGGAGGGATCTTTAGCCTGCGCGCAGCTGCTGCTGGGAGTTGAAGTCCTTCGCTGGCTTCGCAATCCTCGGTGTGGCCCTTCGCATCTGGTTAGGCTATTTGGTTTAGGCGGGGCTGGGCTGCTTATAGGAAGGTGGCCTAGTGAATCGAACCTGCAAGCACCTGGGTCCGTAGGTTTCTTACTGCTCCAGGATGTCAAACTTAGTCTCATTGAGCTGTGCATCTTGAGTTAAGGACGGAGGTGGGAACAGAAGCCCCAGACCCCCGATGGGGGAATCTCTTAGGATTCTCCCCAAGACAATGTTTTTCAGCCTTTTTTATTTAATGGCACGCTTGAAACTATGGTTAAACGTCCGTGGCACACTTAAATTATGTCGATCAAAAAAAATAATATAGCGGGATGCAGTGACTTACTCCTATAATCCTAGCACTCTGAGAGGTGGGTGGATTGGTTTAGCTGAAGAGTTGAAGACCATGGCTCGGCGTCTGTAGCTCAGCGGCCAGGGCGTCAGCCACATACACAAGAGCTGGAGGGTTCGAATCCAGCCTGTCCCCAACAAACAACAATGATGATAACTACAACCAGAAAAAAAACAAGTTGGAGGCCAGCTGGAGGAAGAGGGAGACCGTGTCTCCATTAAAAATAGAAAAATAAACTAACAACAACAACAAAAAAGCCTGGCATGGTAGGTGCCTGTAGTTCCAGCTCCTGGGGAGGCTGAGGCAGGAGGATCACTTGAGCCCAAGAGTTTGAGGTTGCTGTGAGCTGTGACATCACAGCACGCAGAGGACAACAAAGTGAGACCCTGTCTAAAAAAAAAAAAAGCACAAGTATGCTTACTGTGCTTTGAACTTCTTTTGAAAATAATTTAATTAATGCTCTTTAATTTTTTTCACCACACACCTAAGATCTGAGGGCACACCAGCGTGCCGCTGCACACTAGTTGAAAGTCATCAGTGCCTAGTGAGTGGTCCGCTGAAAGACTGATCTGGAGGACCCTTGAGGGATATTGATTGGCACTGGCCCATCTCATTTTAATCGCTGAAAGATGCCGGCTGAGAGGACTGCAGTAAGGGGCCTGCTTTCTCACTACCTGGACTCAGAGCTCCCCCAGTAAACAGTTATTAATATTTCTAGCATAAAGGAATAGGCTGAGCATTAGTCAATCTGAAGGCAGAGTGATGTTTTAAAAAGATAAATCCGAACATGTCACTCTTTCACTTGACCCCTCTTGCCTTTAAAAATATTTATGTCCAGACTCCTTTCCACACCCTCCAAGCCCCTATGTGAACGAGTTCTAGTTCATTTAACACCCTTGAGGTATTTAATTAGGTTCAGCCTCACTTTGTTTTGAAACCTTGAAAATGCCAAGCCGGTGCTTGCCTCAAGGTCTTTCTCACAGGTGGATCAAACTGCCTCAAATGGTTCTTCACCAGATCTTTGATTGTGTCCCTCACATCATTCAATGTCAACTAAATGTCACCCCCTCGGGCCATCTCTGAGCACTGTATCTAAAATATCTGATCCCTTTCTCCAACAACCCATTTCATTGTTACATAGCACTTTACCACTATTTTAAATTATCTTGTTTCTTGACTGGCTCTTCCTACAAAGATGTGAATTACAAGAGAATAGGGGCCTTCCTTATGTGTTTTACTATATCTCAAAGTTTAGATTAGCACCTGGCACATAGTTAACACTTGGTACTCGGTGTGGTATGTTTGAAAAATTACAGAGCCCCCTGTTACATGGATGAAGGAAGGAGTCACCAGACAATGGAAGATAGGTCAAGATAGGTTTCAAAGGGCCTCATATGCCCCATTAAGAGCCTGGGCATTATCCTCAAGGGAATGGAACTGATGATCAGTCTGTTTTGGGCAGGTGCCTCCAGCTGTAGTATGACAGGCACACAGATTGTGTAGGATGGAGACTAGAGGCAGGGAGATGGGGAGCCAATTCAGCCTGAGAGATGGAAGTCTCTGTCTTAGATCTGAAAGGGGTACTGCTGAAGATGGAGGAGTCCCCAATAACAGGTGTCCATCTTCCAAGAAGGTGAAAGGAGATACTGTTAACTAGGATGGAGTACAAGCAGAGAGGTGATACCAGTTTTGGAGCTGTTAAGTGCAGGATGCTTGCAGGAAATTTATTTATTTATTTATTTATTTTGAGATGGAGCCTCAAGCTATCCCCCTGGGTAGAGTGCCATGGCATCACAGCTCATAGCAACCTCCAATTCCTGGACTCAAGCGAGTCTCCTGCCTCCGCCTCCCAACTAGCTGGGACCACAGGCGCCCGCCACAATGCCCGGCCATTTTTTGGTTGCAGCCATCATTGTTTGTTTGGCGGGGACGGGCTGGGGATTCGAACCCGCCACCTTAGGTGTACATGGCTGGCGCCTTAGCCAATTGAGCCACAGGCGCCGAGCCAACTTGCAGGAAATTTAAATGGAAGCTGTCAGTTCCTAGAAGCCCCTTCTCTCCTGGAAATTTCTCAATCTTTTACATTCTCCACACATAGAGAGGGGTGGGACTTGTGAACTAAGTGAGCAGAAACTCAGAAGTTTTCCCCAAAACTCAAACTCAAATTAAGCCATTCATATGGTACGTCTAATTCTGCTACTTCTAGAAAGTAAGCTGCAGTTGACTTCAGGACTATTTTATCCTCCTCCAGAGGGTGTTATCAGCACAAAAGCCTGCCCACAGAATCTCTGCTCATGAATATTTACTTAGAGGATTTGTTATAGGCATTAGGAGGTCTTTCTCCAATGACAAAGGGCTTGTAACAGGTTAGCACCCTTCCTCCTAACTCTCTTTACTGTCCATAAAGATATATCAGGATTAGTGGAGATGAGATAGATGGATAAAGATCCTTTTGAATAGCTCCTTAGTTTTCTAGTTAACCTACTTATGCTTATTTATGAGAACTTCCAGCTCAGTAGAGTGGTCCAAAAGTGGTGTCAGCCTAGATATGATGATTTGGAAATGTCCAGGCAGTATCTGAAACTAAGGGAGCAGGTTGATAGGGAATGTGTTGGCGTGGGAAGGGACCCAAAGGTAGAATTCTTTGGGATACCAACATTTAGTGGAAGGGCAAATTAGAGGAGAAAATGAAAAGGACTGGACAGAGACATAAAAACAATAAGTATCTCAGAGGCTGGCAAAGAACTTCATAAAGTCCAGCGCTGCAGACAACCCAAATAGGTTAAGAAATTCACAGAAGTCCTCATGTATCATCTTTTTTTTTTTTTTTTAATGTGGGTGAGTTGTTACACACTCCTTAGCAGATTCCAACTTCTATGGCCATGTTCTGCTTCGTCTATTATCTCTCCTTTGTTTCTAGTGACTTTTGCCAGAGCAGTTTTGTATAGCACAATCTGAGAGTAAGCCTGATTACTGTAGCTGAGGACCTAATGGGAGGAAGGTGAGAAAGTTGAAGTAGGAATTAAAAAGCTTGCACTCCTCTACAATCTTTGATAAGCTGGGAAACTGAATATCATTGGTTAAGAACCTAACTCACAGGGCGGGGTGTGGTAGGTCACACCTGTAATCCCAGCACTCTGGAAGGCTGAGGCAGGTGGATCGCCTGAGCTCGGAAGTTAGAGACCAGCCTGAGCTGGCACCATACCCCGTCTAAGAATAGCTGGGCTTTGTGGCTGGTGCCCACAGTCCCAGCTACTCAGGAAGCTGAGGAAAGAGAATTGCTTGAGCCCGAGTTTGAGGTTGCTGTGAGGTATCGACTCCATGGCACTCTACTGGGGGTGACAAAGTGAGACTCTGTCTCCAAAAAAAAAAAAAAGAAAAGAAAAGAAAAGAAAAGAAAGAAAGAACGGAAGGAAGGAAGGAAGGAAGGAAGAAAAACTCTCTCTCAGATATTAACCGTTAAGGAGAAGGTCTTGCTGAAAACATCAAACATATGAGACAGATGTAATACCCAAAGATAGTAACAGCAAACAATCTTGGTGAAATTATCCCTCCTGGTTTCTTTTTCTTTTTTTTTTTTTGCAGTTTTTGGCTGGGGCTGGGTTTGAACCCACCACCTCCGGCATATGGAGCCAGTGCCCTACTCCTTTGAGCCACAGGCGCTGCCTTTTTTTTTTTTTCTTTTTTGAGGCAGTCTTACTTTGTTACCCTCGGTAGACAGCAACCTCAAACTCCTGGGCTCAAGTGATTCTCTTGCCTCAGCCCCTGGAGCAGCCAGGGCTACAGGCACCCACCACAATGCCTGGCCATTTTTAGTAGAGTCCAGGTCTCCCTCTGGCTCAGGCTGGTCTCAAACTCCTGAGCTCAGACAATCCACCCACCTCGGCCTCCCAGAGTTGGTAGGATTACAGGTGTGAGCCACCGCACTGGGCCCTAACCTCCTTGCTTCTTTTCCTCATCTCAATTTCCTCATTCATTTAGAGAAGCTAATGTTTTCCTTCTTTTAAATAGCCCCTATGGAGGAGAAGTATATATGTTAGAAAATACAGAGAACTGGAATTAAGAGCTCTTAGTCTAAATCCTAGCACTGCTACTTACTGATTTTTGTGATCTCTGGCAAATTATTTAACCTCTCTGAGCCTGTTTTCTCATCTGTAAAATGGCCATAACAATAATAGCTGAGTTGCATAATTATGAAGGGAAAAATAACATGTGAAACTTCTATACAAATAATGATTACAAATTACTACTTCTTCTACTATTTTCCTACTGCACCAGAACCAATTGGTTGCTTTCCAACCAATGTTAATCTATTTAGTTCCACATCTCAATGTAACTTATTCTTAAATGCATGAACTTAAATAACTGAGATAGGGAGCAGGTTTACTTAGAACAAATAGGCCAAAATTTATACAGATTAAATCATGCATCTATATAATATATCTCTGGAAGTTACATAAGCAACTGGAAACAGGCTTGGCACCCATAGCACATTGGTCACAGCCACATACACCCAGGCTGGCAGGGGCCAGCAATGGCAACTGTAACAAAAAATAGGGGCGAGGGGAGGTGTTGTGGCAGGCACCTGTAGTCCCAGCTACTTGGGAGGCTGAGGCAAGAGAATTGCTTAAGCCCTGGAGTTAGAGGTTCCTGTGAGCTGTGACTCTGTCCCAAAAAAAAAAAAAAAAAGAAAAAAGAAATTAGAAACAGTAGTTGCCTATGGGAAGAGGAATTCAATAGCTGAGAGGTAGGAATAAGGAAACTTACTTTTTACTGTGTATCTTTTTGTATCTTTTGAACTTTGTACTTACTCCAAAAACTAACTAGAAAAATAAAATGTATGCTATAGAATAAAAGAAATGGACCATCACATATGAATGCTATGGTATTTAAGATACTTGTTTGTTTGTTTGTTCTTGAGACAGAGTCTCACTATGTTGCCCCTGGTAGAGTGCTGTGGTGTCACAGCTCACAGCAACCTCCAACTCTTGGGCTTAAGCAATTCTCTTGCCTCAGCCTTCCAAATAGCTGGGACTACAGGCACCTGCCACAACGCCCAGCAATTTTTCTGTTGCAGTTGTCATTGTCGTTTTGCTGGCCCAGGCCAGGTTCAAACCTGCCAGCCTGGGTGTATGTGGCTGGTGCCCTTACCCACTGAGCTATGGGCCCCATCCTCAAGTGATTCTCTTGCCTCAGCATCCCAAGTAGCTGGGACTACAGGTGCCTGCCACAATGCCTGGCTATTTTTGTAATTATTTTTTATTAAATCATAACTTTGTACATTGATGCTTTTATGGGGTTCAGGATACTGCTTCGATATCCAATGTGAAATAAGTACATCTAAGTAACACATCAATCACAATTATACTCATTTCGGCTATTTTTTTTAGATATGGGGTCTCTCTTTAGCTCAGGCGATCTGCCTGCCTTGGCCTCCCAGAGTGCTAGAATTACAGGCATGAGCCACTGTGCCTGGCCTAAGATACTTTTTTTTTACTACCTGTTTGTATTGAGAAGCTCAATTCATTAAAAATTGTACCTAAGAACTTCTAAGCATTCTGTCATTTCAGAAGCTTTTTCTTTGAATATTTGATTAAAAAATATTGTCTCAGCTCGGTGCCTGCAGCTTAGCAGCTAGGGCACCAGCCACATACACTGGAGCTGGAGGGTTTGAATCCAGCCCGGACCTAAACAGCAACTACAACTAAAAAGTAGTCGGGCGTGTGGTGGGCTCCTGTAGTCCCAGCTACTTGGGAGGCTGAGGCAAGAGGATTGTTTAAGTCCAAGAGTTTGAGGTTGCTGTGAGCTGTGACACCATGACACTCTACCGAGGGCAACAAAGTGAGACTCTGTCCTATATATATATATATACATATATATATATATATATATATGGATATATAGTCTCTCACCTTTCCACATTTTTAATCTAATTAACAGGTGGACATCTTTTTCAGATTTTCAGTTTCATCACCTTCCTAACCTTTTCCCATATCCCTGCTTCCCTTTAAAAACATTTCCCTTTCTATATTCATGCTACCAATTCCGTTTAAAAAAAAAAAAGAGGAGGTGAGAGCAATTCCTTCCTAAAGATTCTTTGATATACATAGGAACCATTTTTATTTATTTATTTACGGAGTCTCACTATATCGCCCTGGGTAGAGTGCTATGACATCACAGCCAACAGCAACCTCAAACTCTTTCTTGCGCTTACGTGATTCTCTTGCCTCAGCCTCCCAAGTAGCTGGGACTACAGGCACCCACCACAATACCTGGCTATTTTTTGTTGCACTTGTTGTTTAGCTGGCCCAGCTGGGTTCAAGCCCACCAGCCTTGGTGCATGTGGCTGCACTGTAACAACGGTACTATGGGCGCCAAGCCTGTAGGAACCATTTTAAATCAGTGCTGTCCTCCTTGGATATGAGATGAAATGACAGAAGGCATAACCTAATTATTTGGCAACTGGCATTTTTTTTTTTTGAGACAGAATTCTCATGCAGTTGCCCTGGGGTTGAGTGCCGTGGAGTCAGTCATAGCTCACAGCAACCTCAAACTCTTGGGCTCAAGTGATTCTCTTTTCTCAGCCTCCCAAGTAGCTGGGACTATAGGCATTCACCACAACACTGGGCTATTTTTAGTAGAGTTGGAGGGGTCTCATTCTTGCTCTGGCTGGTCTTGAACTCCTGGAGCTCAAGCAATTTGCCTGCCTGGGCCTCCCAGAGTGCTGGAATTATAGGTGTGAGCCATCGCTCCTGGCTCTCATGTAATCTTTCCATAAGATAAAAAAAGAATGCCTTATAAAATAGGTATCTCAGAATAAGGAGCAGAAGCAATACTTAAAGTAAAAAAAAGTAAGAATCTAAAGTAATAAAGATACAGATAGGCCAGTAATAGATAACGAACAATACCTCTTAATAGTATCTGATGAAAATAAAACCAAAATAACATTCTTTTATATTGAACTTTTATTTCAATATATTTTAATAACACTAATGTCCAGAATTTTTGTTTTATATACTTTACAAATTCCATAAAAACATAAATCTATCTCTGAGGGAGATACTTATATAAAAATAATGGAGCTACCTGGATTAAATAGACTTGCTAATGTAATCACTGTTAAGTACTTCTTTAACCCTTCCCAACTGTTGAGGTAGTTCAATGAAGAATACTCTTCTGTCTCTTAATGGATGATCTTTATGAATTTTAACCCAATAAAACACAAATAAAACAGAATAAGCATGGTTGTGCTTGCTACTCCCATGGTGGTATCACTCAGAAAATAACAACCCACCTAAGAGGCAAGGAACACTGGCATGAATATGAGCAAAGAGAAAAGATTCATTGAAACTCTTATATGGCACTGAAAATTTAAACTGTATTCTACTAAACCCAGTCCTTGAACGCATAAACTCCTTGAGTTTTTGGATTTGAAAAAATTAACTTCATTCATTCATTTATTTTTAAACAGAAAAATTTAAAGACAAATGTATTCCAGTTACCAGAGGTCTCTTTTCTGCTGTGAGACAGGGATAGTTCATAAGATCAAACTAAGGACTGAAAAACTATTCTTCGAGAATAACTACCATGTTTTACTCTTGCTCTACTTTCTCTGTGGTACAGGCTGCACATCTTAATCTATTAAGAAATAAAGTAAGGGGGTGGCACCTGTGGCTCAAAGGAGTAGGGCACCAGCCCCATATACCAAGAAAAAAGAAAGAAAGTAAGGTAAACTAATATTTGGGGAAGAAGTATTCAACCCTTGTATTTGATAAATTATTTGAGGCTCAGTATCTATAACATTTTTGATTACACGAGTTTGGAGCTTGAGTTCAGCGACTAAGATTGATTGTAGAGTAGATCTGTGTTTATTCACAATCGCAGAAAGAGCGGATTGGAGAATAGCAGAGCAGATGAGTCAAGGATGTGGGCTTCAGAGCCAGACTACTTGGGTCTGAGATCTAGCCTTGCTATTTACTAGTTGTGCAACCTTGGGCAAGTCACTTTCATATTTGGTTCCACATCTTCCCCACCTATAAAATCGAGATGGTTACAAGGATTAAAAGATGTTAATTATACTATGCATAATGTACTTAGATCAGAGTTTGGCTCATTGTAAACACTCAATAAACATTATTTGTTTTCAGTGAGTTATCCACAAAACGCATTAATTCAAAAGTAGAGAGTATAGGTGGCTGCATATAGTGAGACCAAGGAGAATATAGCAAGGGAAACACATAGTTCAAATGTGTTGTGTTGAAGGTTAGCATCTGGTAATCACTCTCATGGTGTACTCTTAGCTCTGCTTGAGGGTGAAGATTTAATTCATCAGGCAACTGGGAGCTGCATTTTAGCTCATAACTCCTGTTAGCCCCAGATAATAAAGACCTCTCTTGGACAGTGGTCATCTTGAAGCCACAGTTGGCATATAGTATGCCTCAAAACAAACCCAACTCACTATAAATCATGGATAAATTTGTTCCTAAAGATGTCTTGGCAGAGGGATGGGGGGCAGGGATGAAAGGAGTAGGATTGGGTGAATAAGGATTCATGTTGCTCACTGTACAACAAAAACTCAATGGAATTCACCATTGGATATTTCTGTTTTTTATCTACCAGTTGTCCTACTTCCTTTCTCTTTTCCCACCTCCAAGAGGCCTTGCCATTTCCGAGCTAGTTGAGCTCTGGCTCTCTGCTTATGTTCCTCAACCAAACAAGAGCCTGAGAATTAGACTGCCAGTGATCAACTTTCTATCTTCCTCTCCTTCCACATGGAAGATTTCTGCTTGTAAGAAAATTTTCTCCATCTAAGCTTAAAGCAGATAGTGGGTACTCAACAAATGATAATTCTTGTCCTAGAGCCATTTGAGGATCTGAAAATAGTAGGAAGGAGAAATAGGAAAATGGGGTGCAGAGAAGTTGAGAAAGAGAGGAAAATGTGCATATATTGGGATAGACTTAGTATTGTCACTTCAGAAATTTTTGCTTGAAGGTTTATTTATTAAAAAAACCTTTAAGGGGGGCGGTGCTGGTAGCTCAGTGGGTAGGGAGCCAGCCACATACACAGAGGCTGGTGGGTTTGAATCTAGCCCAGGCCAGCTAAAAGTAACAATGACAGCTACAACAGAAAACTAGTTGGGCATTGTGGCGGGTGCCTGTAGTCCCAGCTACTTGGGAGGCTGAGGCAAGAGAATTGCTCAAGCCCAAGAGTTTAAGGTTGCTGTGAGCTGTGATGCCACAGCACTCTACCAAGGGTTACATAATGAGTCTCTGTATCAAAAAAAAAAAAAAACAACCTTTAAGGGAAAGGGAAAGGAGGAAGAAAGGCCATAAAGGATTTCATAAAAACATATCATTCAATATAAAAGTATAAGAATGGGTTGTTATTTTAATCTTTTTTTTTTGAGATAGTCTCACTATGTTGCCCTCAGTAGAGTACTGTGGCATCACAGCTCACAGCAACCTCCAACTCTTGGGCTTAAGCAATTCTCTTGCCTCAGTCTCCCAAGTAGCTGGGACTACAGGCACCCACCACAACCCCTGGCTATTTTGTTGTTGTTGTTGCAGTTGTCATTGTTGTTTAGCTGGCTGGGGCTGGGTTGAAACCCACCAGCCTCAGTATATGTGGCTGGCACCATAACTACTGTGCTACTGGCGTCAACATTTATTTAGTATCTCTTTTGAAGCTGTCCTTGAACTGTTTATTGTAACTGGAAGTTTCTGTATCATCTGGCATGCCTAAAAAACTCAGTAGATTTTCCACTGTATCTGCAAATTAAAACTAAGGGCTGCCCCCCCCCCAAAAAAATGTGTTGCAAGTAATTAAATGGGTAGAAGTAGCTTCATGCTGGCATTGTTTTAAGTCTAAAATAAAGAAATGGGTCATTAGTCGCTTCTGTGGTTTCTAAAAATATTAGCTTTATCTTTTTTTTTTTTTGAGACGGAGCCTCAAGCTATCCCCCTGGGTAGAGTGCCATGGCATCACAGCTCATAGCAACCTCCAACTCCTGGGCTCAAGCCAGTCTCCTGCCTCTGCCTCCCAAGTAGCTGGGACCACAGGCGCCCA
>CAUYQV010035706.1:0-51076 GCA_963574575.1 Galagoides demidoff | reverse complement strand
CGCCTGTGGTCCCAGCTACTTGGGAGGCGGAGGCAGGAGACTCGCTTGAGCCCAGGAGTTGGAGGTTGCTATGAGCTGTGATGCCATGGCACTCTACCCAGGGGGACAGCTTGAGGCTCTGTCTCAAAAAAAAGAAAAGAAAATGCAACTGTCAGAAGAAAAAGCAATGGTCATAATTTATTTCCCTGAGTGACGCAGTGTCCCACTATTTATTACTGGTGGTTGGCAGAATAGAAAAAGCATGGACTTTGGGGTCCAAGATTCAAATCAAATCTCAGCTTTGTCCCTTATTTTATGGTGAAGGACAAAGTTCTTCAATCCCTCACAGCTTCAGTTTCTTCCTCTGTCATCTATAAAGGCAACAGAGTCTGTCCTTAAGGATTGCAGGTGGTTGGGAAGTTTAATGAGCTGGACGTCAGAGCATCAGAGATGCACGCGGGGAGCCCTGGGGTTGTATCTCACTTCCTCAGCTCCTCTCCCCAGCCACACAGGAACTCAGACCTTTCCACTGCTCTCAGCAGGACCATCATTTACCCCGCTAATAACCAGCAGTTCCATTGCCCCTTCTCAGATGTGGAATTATACTACTGGCATCCTGCCTGCTGTATCCCAGTTCCTTTGCTAATATACCATTTCACCCTAATTGTTACATAGTGTTCTGCCCTCTTCCTCCCTCCACCCCACACCTTGCCACAAAGTCATGGGTCAATCCTTTTCAAATATTATTGTTCTAGTAACAGCATCTCTCACAAGGACCTCTTGGCTTATTAAAGACATCCAGCTGTTTACCATCACTTCCTTTCTTTATCCAGTGTAGTCATCCATTTAAAAGCCCACCACTCCACATGCTAACTTGCCTGTATGTGTGTGTGTGTACTTACACATAGCTTCTTCGTTTGCCTAATTTCCTGAGACTTTAGTAAATAAATTATTAGTTGGTGAAACAAATTATTAGCAAACACGATCTGAGAGAAATGCACTCATATATTTAAGCAGCTGCAAACTTCTCGGGCACAGTGATAAACATGGCTTGGTGGCATCCATCCATGTTATTTTGTTCACTTAAAAAAGATTGAATACAATTTATTTTCAGCAGGTTTTGACTTTCCTACTTCATTTTCAGCGAATAGTAAAAACTCTGTGTCTGAGGATTTCACCTTCAAGGTTGATATCATATGTACACATACATTGGAGCTCAAGTGGGCTGAAGGCTTGATCTGAGGAAGAGAATCCCTCAGCTGGAATGTGAGATTATTTGACTAAACATTCCATTTTGAGTATTTGGGGACTCACACAGGTGCTCAGCAATATCTGGGGTATGTATCACAAGTCCACAAGTCGCTATTATCCCAGGCAGGACTACGGGGCTCATGGTGCACTGACCTCCCAAAGCAGCCCGCATCTGGCCGGCTGCCCCAAGACCCACTCTTCTCTCCTATAGTTTTGTGCTGTGGCCAGGATCTTCTCTGTCATTTCCAAATCCGATCTTAATGTTTCTCTGCATACCTCATTCAGAAGCTCCCTATGATAGGTAGCAAGACATTCAAACTCCTTAGGATGACTTTAAAAATGTCATTATCATGGCTTACATCTCTACCCTCAACATACCTCCATGTAGGGTTTGTTTCTCTCTTAGCAAAAGAGAGAGAAAGGAAACCCAGTTGATAATATTTTGTGTAGAGATGCCACATGCAATATTTGGACATACTCATACTAAAAATTATTCTTTGTTTATCTGAAATTCAAATGTAAAGCAGTGCTCTGCATTTTCTCTGGTAAATTTCATCCTATTTACATGGATGTTGTAATCCAGTCAAGCAGGCCTGTCTGTGCTGGTTTGGAACGTGCTCTTCTGTCTTGCTATGTTATAAGCCTGTGGGGGGGGGGGGGACATGCATTCAATGTCATGTGCTCTGCACATGGTAGACACTCAGTAAGTAATTGTTGAAGGAAGAAAGAGCTAAAAGAAAGGAAAGGAAAAAGAAAGGGAGAGAGAAAAGGCAAGGTGGGGGAGAAGAAAAATACCTTCAAATATTACAGACTTACGTTCTCCCTAATACAAAACCTTGCTCTTTTAAGTTTTTCTGGAAATCCTTTCATAACCCTGCAGATGGTGTTGCATATTTCTTCACTGGAGCTTCTTCTTTAAATCCTTAGCGCACCCATAGAGATAAGCATTATGGTTCTGTTATTATTACTTAGTCATCCTTTTCTCCTCCTAGACAGAACAATAGCCCAGAACAAAATTTGTTGTTATTTATCTCCTTCCATGGTGCCTGGAATATTGGAAGCATTCAACAAATGTTTAGTTAATTAAAAATTGTGTTCATATAACTAGTTAAATCTGTTCATTTCTTATATCGGTCCAGAAAAATCTCAGGCTATTTTTTGAAAGAATCGAGGATAATGGAGAGACTTTGCCTAGAAAGAGCTTTCCAAGCCAAATGGAACATTGCTAAAGCCTTCTTGGATCTACCCCACGGAAAAGCAGGTGCTTGTAGAGATTCACGCCAAGCGGCCTGGCAGGGCTGGCGGAGCTTCGAGCGATTCTCCAGAAGAGGAGCCATTCAAGGCCACGAGATGCAGCTTTTAGCTGAGGGGTTCGTGTCAACAGCATCCAGGTGTGCTTCCTGGGCCAAGGCCAAGATGACACAGAGGCTGTCGTCTGGAAACACAGCGCGATTCTCTCCAGAGAGGCTACTTCTATAGGCGAATACCTCTTTTTGAATTCATGAGACCGTCTCTCCCCTGGACATCTCTGTTACATGAAGTTTGCAGCCCATCTGGAGTCCCAGTTGCAGTGCCCTCTGATCTGGCTATCCTGAAGCTTAGGGATGGGGAGCGTCCTATACGTCTAAAGGAGACAGCACTACCCAAGCTGACACGCATGACTGCTAAAGTGACCCTTTCCCCATGTGAATTTGACCTTTTCATTTTTTTCTTCAGTCTTACCCAGAATGATAATAGGAATCTGTGAGAGGAGCAATAAGGATATACAGGGGCTGACCTCTGTTACGTTCAGCAAATGTGAGGCCCCTTCTCCTAAATTTTCCAAAATGCGAGGTACCCTGCCCTGCCCCTGGTTGACCCTTGGCCATTCATACCAAACTGGCTCTGTCCAAAGTTCACCCTGCCCTGCTGAATGCTGAGCATGAGCCCAGGCCTCCCCTCCAGGGAGCAAGCCCTGCAGCCCGCTGGGTGGCTGCTTCATCGTGGTACATCTCCCGATACTTGCAGAAAAATGAGGACGGGTTGTGGGAAATTGGATTGCAAAGTTTAAAGTATGGATTAAATATAAGGGACAATCTTTTAATATAAATTGTAAATCCTTCAGATAAAGGAAAAGAGAGAATGTCCCATGCTTCAGGGACCCCCGATAGTCAAGGTGATGTGCACTTTGCCAGAGACCCGGCCGGTTCATTGTTAGTGTCCATGTATTAAAAATGGGGAAACTGATGCCCAGATAATTTAATGCCTGGGTTCACATGGAAACCCTGCAATGAAGAGGAATTTGAATCCAAATGCGTCCAACTCTGCATACCAGGCTTCTGGAATTTTATCAAGCCTCACAGCAGCATGTGTTTAACAGACCAAATCTTATTCCAGATGGACCAAAATACCTATCACATGGATGTTCTCTATCAATAAAAAATGACTCATTTTTTACTTTTTTTTTTAACAATTCAGAAAAAACAGTTCATGAGAAAGTGGCATGCCTCCCTCATCTGTCTAACCACAATAGGTCATCAAACAATTTTTACCAAATGTAGTCCTTCTATCTAGAATTTGAAGTTCTTTTTCATATAAAAATAGTAAAATTCTTTATGTGAAGAAGATACCCTTGTTTTGCTATCCAGATAACTGCTATATATACATATATGGGCATATATATGTATTTTTGTTGTTGTTGTTTTGAGACAGAGTTTCGCTCTGTCACTGGGGCTAGAGTGTTGTGGCATCAGCCTAGCTCACAGCAACCTCAAACTCTTGGATTCAAGCAATCCACCTGCCTCAGCCTCCTGAGTATCTGGAATTACAGGCACCTGCCACAACAAATCAGCTAGCTTTTATATTTTTAGTAGAGATAGAGTCCCACTCTTGTTCAGACTGGTCTTGAACTCCTGAGCTCAAGTGTTTCTCCCTACTCAGCCTCCCAGAGTGCTAGAATTACAGGTATGAGCCATATCTCATTTGGTCAATATTTTGAAATATTTTCTTCCATTCTGAATGATGTGCATATTATTAATTGCAATATGGTATATAAAAATTAATCAGTTATTTTTAATACTGTCCACTTATTTTTCCTTATAACAGATCGAATTTCTTTCTTTAGAAATTTTTAAAATTTTAAAAAAGATGAAGAAAAATAAGAAATACAACCTACCTTTTAAAAAATAATGATCAAATATAATCAATCATATATAATCAAGTATATAACTAGTGATAACCCGAAATAGCTACTTTTATGTCCTCCACTTTTTCTATGTATTTTAATGTGCTTGAAATAATGACACATAAAGGACTCAGACACGTCCACCATTCCTAGATGAAAGATAAAATACCAAGTAGCTTAATGACAGATAATATCTGCCAGTGGGTGGTTTATTTCTCTCCTGAAACTCAGGCTCTTCCTGAGCTTAATAGAAATTTTAAAGATGCAGAGAATCATTATTCAAGTTCTGCAGCCCTGAAAACGGTCATATGTCACTCTCTGCAGCGCCACTTTTATAGAGAAGAAATGGATTGTTTTTATTATTAATTTTCTCAATGGTATTTTAAACATTTCGGTATTTTAGCAATCGTTACCAAGTGCTTGAACAGAATAATAGGAATTATTGTTTAAAATGGACATCAATCACCGACACACATTCCACCTGAAGGGTGAAATAAACGGGTCTGGAAAAGCATGATGCGGAAGGTGAAAGGAAGAGAGGAACCAGGGAGGACACGGCATCCAGGCCAAGCCACGCTCATGGCTGCACGTCCCCACAATGTGACTGGACCCCTGAGCCTGGGTCAATCTGAGCAAGGCAAGACCTGCTAGGGACTTCTGGCCCTGCCTTGCCCATGCACGGCCTCTTCACCTGTCAGGCGTGCTTGGTAAAACAGGCAATGCCCTCAGGTCCTTTCCCTTCCCCCACATTCCCCTCCCCACCAACAGTAGTAAGGAAGTAAGTTGTCTGAGCCTGGGTTTATCAAAGAATGACTTTTCATACAAGAGACCACTTGTAAGGGAACAAGATTCTTGATGCACTATATTGCTTCTCCACTTGAAAATGTTGCAGATGCAATTCTATTCAAAGACCTGTTCAAGGCTGCAAGAGGAAATCCCACAGCCGCCTTCATTTCTGTTCCTTTGTGAGTAACCGGTTTGAGGACTTCGTTTTGTTTTGCTTGTTTCATTTCATGCCTGCATTCTTACAGGAATTTTTTTGTCTTTCTCTTTAGGTGAAACTTCATACCAAAGAAATTCTACCTCAAGAAATACAGTCTCTGAATCGTTTAGCAAAGGTCGGCAAATAGTGGGTAAAAATAAGAGTATTCACAGCATCATTGTTTGGGGTCATAAAAAAAAGGAAATAGATATTTATTAAGAGAGGGGTAAATAACAATATATCTATACAGAAACTCTCTTCCTTAGTTTCAAATACTGAATAGTAACTCACGACCCGACAGGAAGAAACGTCCACAATATATTACTAAATGAAAAAAAAGCTAGGCGCAGAACTGTGTTGACTATGATGATCTTTTTGTCTAAACAATTTGTGAAATGTTTGCAGGTGCTAGTAGAAACCCTGAAAGGCTGTTCAGCAAAATATTAACACCTTTACCTCTGGACAGCCGAGGGGAAGCAACAAGAAACTGTTATTATTTACATCATGCCCTTGCGGGGTGTTTGATTATTTTGTGATTTTTGTGATTAAAAACCTAGGAGAAATCTGTGCAATCGTGTGTCTCACTGGGATTCTTTTCATGTGTTCTCTGCTAGTTTCACTGACATTACTTGAAACTTAAGGAACCAATTCTAACAAGTACATGTGGGTCTTTTTGAGTAGAAAATTTTCTCCAGAAGTATTTCTTATTGGTCTTTGTTGCGGGGTGGGGGTCCCCGTTCCCCAGATCCAGTTGAGCTGGTTCGATTACTCGGCTGAGCTAGCGAGCTCAACGGAAGCACCACAATAATTGAAAGCAAATGTGAACAGAAACTGTGAATAAAACCAGAGCAGCTTCGGATTGCATGTGAAAAACCTACACTGTACCCCAGAAGTGCATTAATGTACATAGTTACCATTCAATAAAAAAAAAAAAAAAAAAAAACTGGAGCAGCTAGGGTAGCTGAATAGAGCGCAAACTAACCTGCACGAATCTTAGTGTAACAAAGAGAAATTGTGTTTAAGAAGAGAAAGTTTAGAAAACTCCCAAAGAGGGGAGTGAATCCCTCTCACAGTGGAGAAAAGATGAGAGAGACTGAGACTCAAAGACAGGTGCAGAGGTATAAATACCCTTGTCCTCTCGAGTTGAAATTGGTTGCAAGTCTTTCATTGGCCAGGCAGTACCCCAGGCAGTATTACCTTTCTCTATTGGTCATTAATTTTCTCTTTCTATTGGTCATTGGTTACTAGGTTACCCCTTGCCCGTGTTCTTATTGGCCCTCCAGACTCCCTCTTTCCACAGTCACGGCTTCCTTCCTTCCTCCTTAAAACCACTTTTTTTGTGCCCCTTCTCAGTCTTTATCCTGCAAGTTTTAATTCTTAAGTTAAAGCTACTGTCTCAGCAATTTCATGTTCTCAAGAGCCCTATACTTTATAGAAAAGTTCTAAAATTTCTCCCTTGTGACATGGTTTGATTTTCATAATCTCAGTTATGTCCTTGACCACTTCTTGACGCTAACGTTAATTCTGCTGCTGCACTTTCTGCCTCCTAGAAATTCTTTCTTATTTCATCCGGTTCCTTTTCCTTGGCATTCTCTTGCTTTTTCTTTGGGACTTTTTTACTGTTTCCAACAGGCTTATCACATCTCACATCGCATCTTAAGATGCCAAATAATTTCCTTTAGCCAAAAAAAAAAGAATAAAAGAAAGAAAAAAAAGAAAAAAATCATTTTCTTTAGCAGATAAATGTCAAGGATCTTCCTTTCCTGTGAGTCTACATCATAATTTCAGACAGTCATCGCTCAGAGTTCTTCCATTGTGATCGTTATTCTTGTGGGGGTTAAAATCTTCACGTTCTGTGGTTTTCTCATCCCCCAAATAAAAGAAAATATATTCAACCCTAGTGTTTACCAGAAGACCTCCAAGATGAGTGCTTCTTGGCCGCTCTCCATTCTGCTCAGCTCCTCCCTTCAGAGGAATAACTGGCACCCATAGTGCTCACAGCTCCTCCATCAGCCCCACCTTCTACCAGGCGTGGCTCAAGGTGGATCTAGCAAAATACAGTGTCCAGGTTCTTTCCGGATCTCTGATGAGAACTAACAGTTGCTGAATATGAAAATAACCATTGGCACCCACGTGTCCTGTTCTCTCCCCTACCAAAGGTAACAGGGACCATAACTGTCACTCAGGATGTTGTGACCACTGCCGTGTGTCTACCCCTCCTGCCAGTCCCTGCCAGGGAGACTTTGGAGACTAGCCATCTCTCAGGTAGTAAAATAAGTCAGGGAAGGACACAACTCTGCATCTTAAGAAATAAAAATGCCGCTCTGAACAAGGATGGTCTACTGGCTGTCCATGGGTGAAATCTGACTTGGATATCTTTGAAATGATTAGCACCTATTTTTTAAATAAAATTGGGGCAGTGCTAAAAGACAAATAAGAGCCTATGGATAAAATCCAGATTTCTATAGATTTCTAGCTTCTTTGGAACATAGAGAGATTTACCAAGTCCATGCCCGGGTTCGTACAGGACAACGATGGGCTGTCTGTGTGTGAGGAATAACCCCCTCCAGTTCACTTCTGTTGCCCACTGGTCAGCCCACTCATTTTTGTTACCTTAAGACAGTACTTGACCTTTTAACATTTGGTAGAAATCTCAACTTTCCATTCTATTATTTTCCTAGGGTTTCCCTAACGAACTACCTATGATTTGATGGCTCACTATTCAGAAGGCTAGTCCAAAAGGAAGGTGTCACCACTGTCCTGCTTCCTCTGCAGCCTCTGGCGTCCTCAAACTATGGCCTGTGGGCCACAGTTTGCAACCCGCCTAGGACATTTATCTGGCCCGCCAGGTGTTTTTGCTGCCACTGCCTGTCCTGCTTAGCAGCCGACTGGTCCCGGGGCCCACAGTCTGGCCCTCCACTGAGGGACAGTGAACTGGCCCCCTGTTTAAAAAGTTTGAGGACCCCTATGTGCCCTTGCCTCTTCAAGCTTCCCATGACTCCTGCTGTCATTCGTCAGCAGCCCTATCACTTCAATCTCTGCCTACACATGGACAAGCTGTCTCTGTGTGTCTCTGAGTGTGCTTTTCTCTTTCTTATGAGGACACCCTTAGTGAGAGTCAGGCCCCAGTCTCATCCTGTATGATCTGAGGTTGAGCCTTATTTCATTGTATCTGCAGAGACTGAGGTTCCCTGTCACATAACTCAGCACAAATTGCAAACTGAGGCTCTGAGTGGACACGAATCTTCACAGGGGCATCCATCCAGGGATGGGCAGTGCAGGGTGTGCACCATGAATGGAGGGTGCTGGTCCTTCCTGCCTTGTACCCATGGAGCAGCTGCTCGGCGACATGCCCAAACCCAGGGAATGTGTTCTTCTTCCCAGTTCCACTGGCCTTGCTCTGGGAAAAATGCCCCCCAAGTCCAGCCTTTAGTGGCTTGTCCATCATCGTTTGTGGCTGTGTTTTGAGCCTCCATCTCCTTCTAGGCATTTCTGGGTATTTTGCTACACATTACAGAGAAGCTGCATCAGGTGTGTTTGCAGACACCATTTCAAACCAGCAGTCAGAATCAGCTTTATCAGCTGCAAGAAAAGGAAGAAGTGTTTTTCCCACCAAGCAAACCCCTCATTTCTCCCATGTGCTCCCCTCTTCCAACTCTTCTCCCCAAACCATCAGACATGCTGGTGACTTTAGAGCAACGTGGGAAGAAAGAGAACAGAGCAGACTAGAGATGAGACCGAGTGAGCTGTCGTGAAGCAGCTGCTGAGTGTGTTTAGTGATGAGCTCTGAAGCTTTCATCTGTGAATGTTGATTAAATAATGAAAACAATTCCAGGTTAGGAGGTGTTAGTAATCAGCTCCACACAATTGCTATTGTCAGTGATTTGTATGTCTAATGAAAAAACTAATTACTGCATATTCATTATTGTATTATGGTTAATATACCATACCAAATGTGAAAGAATGAAAGTCTTTAAAAAAATAAATGTCTTTCTCCTGGGAAGACTAGAGGGAAAAAAATATGGAGGAAAGAACAACTACCTTAAGGCTTCCAAAGCTCAGCTGTGGAAGATAAGGGCTAGAGAGGCAAAATGACTTTCTCTAAGTTACCCAACTAATTGGCACTAAGATTGGGACCATAGCCCAGGCACCCTGCTTCCAGTTTGCTAGAAACTATGTTAACTGGAAAGGACATACTTAAATTCTTTTAAGCAAGTTGAGAACATAACATTTTCTACATTAAAGCATTTAATTCAGATGTTACTTTGTGGTTACAGTGAACACTGATATTCACACCATGGTAGACTCCTGAAGGCAAAATGGTTTGGACGCCCAAGGATTATACAATCAGGAAAAGGAGAAGGAATTAAGTGGATGGTACAGAAGGGTGATAATACAGCCGAGTCCGAGGGTTTAAAGAAGCTGAGAAGTGAGGGATGAAAAAGTAGAAGTCGGAGGAGGATTTATGTATAAGCTGAAGCTGAGGCTGAGACGTTCACAGATGGAGAATAGAAGACACGGAATTTCTGCTAAAAGGAGGGAATCATCAAGGGCCGGGGACATGGGGGTACAATGTGTACAGCATGTCCCACAGACCTCAGGCAACACAAGTGTGTCTTCCTCTGTCTTCCATAATGCAATCTATGCCACCCCAAACAGCTCCTCGTTCTGTGTCCTACACCTCTGTGAATGTCCCCACGGTAGACCAGCTCTCCACTCTTTTTGCTTCTCCATCCCTAGCCCTGTAGTGATCCTGGTCATCCAAACAGTCACCAAGTCTCCCCTTCACCTCCTCCATACCTGCTCATCAAATGCTCTTCTCTCCATCTCGGTAGCCCCACTCTGGTCTCAGCTCCCTTGGTTGACACAAAGTACTCCCTTCATGGTTCCTCTTCTCCCACATTTGCATCCCTCTCATGTATTCCCCTCCTAGTGCAACCAGGTGCTTTTTCTAAAAGGCACATCTGGTCAGATCACACCCTGCTTAGCACCCTTCCAGCCTCAGCAGTCTGCTGAGGCGGCCTTATGGGCTTCAGTGCACATCTGCACAGCTCCACCTGCCCAGCCTCACATCCACCCACACTGCACATGTCCAGCCACACTCCAGTCTATCTCCCTTTCTCTTGAAGAACTGTCTTCCCAAATGTATCCATCACCACCTCTATCATGCTGATTTCTGCCCTAGTCACTCCTTCCTTGAGAAGTCCTCTGCAGATGAGCCCAGGCTGGATAAATTGGTTTTTCTTTAAATTCTGATGAGAGCCCAAACTATTCTCATCAAGGTACTTATTACACAATCTTACCAAGTTTTCTGTCTCCAAACTATCTGTATGACTCTAAATCAAGAGTTGATGGTCTCTTCATGGCATCCAGTGCTTTCAGGACTCCCCCTTCTCCTACGGATGTGGGGTCACCAGCCACCTTGCTACCTTCATCTCTCTCCACCCCTTAAGTCCTTACTTTCCACACTGGCAAACAGAGCCACACTACATAACACTGAGCTAGTTACCTTCCCTCCCCTTCCTGTGGTCAGTCAGTCTCCATCCTTCCCTGCCCTCCCTGAGTTCCCCTCTTCCTAAGGTCTTTCTGACCTTTCTCTCTTCTATTGAGAATTTATCACCTCTTCTCCTGAGGCCCCCATGTTTTCTAGACACATTTCTGTTACTTACTTCATAGCATTTCTTAGTGTATAATTTCATTTCTGCCACTGGTCTGTAAAGTTTCAAGGGTAGGGAGAAAGCCTCATCCAGCTTTCTTCTTCCCGTGCCTGCTGTATACAGAGGAGGTATCCCAGACATGGTCACTGACCAGATAAATGATCAGCACCACCCCACCATCCATTCCCCAGAGCTCTGTGATTTTCACCTCTCTACTATTCCCCCTTCTGTGAGCTAACATGAATCACATCACGAACTACAGCACACCACAAAGTGAACTGCAATGGATCACATCAGGAACTGCAGTGGATCACATTGTGAACTACCGTAGATCACATCATGGATCACATCATGAACTACAGTAGAACACATGCTGGATCACATAGTAAAGTGCAGTGGATCACATCATGGATTACATTGTGTGAACTACAATAGATCACATCATGAATGACAGTAGATCATATCATGGATCACATCGTGAACTGCAGTGGATCACATTATGAACTACAGTAGATCACATGATGGATCATACTGTGAATTACAGATGATCACATCGTGAACTGCAGTAGATCACATCGTGGATCACATCGTGAACTATAGTAGATCACATCATGGATCACATCGTGAACTATAGCAGATCACATTGTGGATCACATTGTGAACTGCAGTAGATCACATCATGGATCACACTGTGAACTTTGGTGGATCACATGGTGGATCACATCATGAACTGCAGTGGATCACAACATGGATCACATCATGAACTGCAGTGGATCACATTGTGGATCACATCGTGAACTTCAGTAGATCACATCATGGATCACACTGTGAACTTCGGTGGATCACATGGTGGATCACATCATGTACTGCAGTAGATCACATCATGGATCATATCGTGAACTGCAGTGGATCACATGGTGGATCACATGGTGAACTGCAGTGGATCACATCGTGGATCACATCATGAACTGCAGTAGATCACATCGTGAACTGTGGTGGATCACATCATGGATCACATCATGAACTGCAGTGGACCACATCATGGATCACATCGTGAACTGCAGTAGATCACATCATGGATCACACTGTGAACTTTGGTGGATCACATGGTGGATCACATCATGGATCACATCGTGAACTGCAGTGGATCACATCGTGGATCACATCGTGAACTTCAGTGGATCACATCATGGATCACATTGTGAACTGCAGTGGATCACATGGTGGATCACATCATGAACTGCAGTGGATCACATCATGGATCACATCGTGAACTGCAAAGGATCACATCGTGGATCACATCATGAACTACAATGGATCACATCGTGGATCACATCGTGAACTGCAGATCACATCATGGATCACACTGTGAACTTCGGTGGATCACATGGTGGATCACATCATGAACTGTGGTGGATCACATCATGGATCACATTGTGAACTGCGGTGGATCACATGGTGGATCACATCGTGAACTGTAGTGGATCACATCGTGAACTGCAGTAGATCACATCATGGATCATACCGTGAACTTCGGTGGATCACATGGTGGATCACATCGTGAACTGTGGTGGATCACATCATGGATCACATCGTGAACTGTAGTGGATCACATCGTGAACTGCAGTAGATCACATCATGGATCACACCGTGAACTTTGGTGGATCACATGGTGGATCACATCGTGAACTGTGGTGGATCACATCATGGATCACATTGTGAACTGCAGTGGATCACATCATAGATCACATCGTGAACTGTGGTGGATCACATCATGGATCACATCGTGAACTGTAGTGGATCACATCATAGATCACATCGTGAACTGCAGTGGATCACATCGTGGATCACATCGTGAACTGCAGTTGATCACATGGTGGATCACATCATGGATCACACTGTGAACTTCAGTGGATCACATCATGGACCACATTGTGAACTGCAGTGGATCACATCATGAATCACAGTAGATCACATTGTGAATCACATCATGAACTGCAATGAATCACATTATGAACTACAGTAGATCACATGGTGGATCATACTGTGAACTATGGCTGATCACATCATGAACTGCAGTAGATCACATTGGGAACTACAGTAGATCATATGGTGGATCACATTGTCAACTGCAGTGGATCACATCGTGAACCTCAGTAGATCACATCATGGATCACATCCTGAACTGCAGAAGATCACATCGTGAATGACAGTAGATTGCTTCGTGGATCACATTTGTCAACTACAGTAGAGCACATCGTGGATCACATCATGAACTGCAATACATCACATCATGAACTGCAGTAGATCATATTGCCTTGTTTTCTGAGCTCTGCACAGACATTGCGATATAATCTTTCTTATTAAGTTCTAAGCATCTATGGAGCAGGAACAAGACCCCTGCCTCTTTGTCTCAACCTCCATACCTTGCACAACACATGTTGGCTGATGGATTGTTATTGCTCAATCTACTCTTCCCTTTTGATCTGCAACTTACTTAAAAAAAAAAAAAAGAAAACCTTTTCAGAAATCAAACAACTAAAATCACAAAATGTTCTTTTCTAAAAATAACACATCCCTAAAACGCTGGAGGCAGAGCTGCGTGTGTTCTCTCTCCTGTTAATGAAAGAAAGATGCTGCGTGGACGTCCTCCATTCTCATTTCATCTGCGTCACGGCTGTGTTGCCTGGAGATTTGTGGCTGTTGTTTCAAGAAAGATCAAATGACAACAGGAGATAGGTGGACTTCTTGATTAAAAAGTGGCTCTCAGATGTATCCGTTTCTTCCAAATTCAAGGAGGAGAGGACTGCTCATAGCTAGTGCCTGCAGACATCCCTGGGTCAGCCAAGGCTCCCGTCCCCCAGCCAGACCAGCCCAGGCAGGACCTCCAGTACCCAACATGGAAAATGGACTTGAAGCCTTGCTGATAGAGATAGAAATTGCCACTGATTGAATCAGGGTGATGCTTTGATACAGTTAAAGAACTGGCACGACACAGTCAGACCAACCCACATTCTGCCCCATATAACCTGGCCCGCTCCTTACCCATCATCATTTGGAGAATGAGGGTATAAGCCCACATGTGATGGGCTTGCAGTGCGATGGGATGAAGTGACACAGAGTTTTTGGTGTCGCCTTGTGGGTATTTGTGGTCACCATTATCTGAAGTAGCCAGAAGCACATCCGTCACAGTGGTTGCCAGCTGCCAACACTGTGTACCTGTGTACCCCATGCACTGCGCTGGCTGCTTCTCTGTCAGTTGGTTTTTCTCATAAATCTCACCAGAGCTCTTCAAGCACGTGTTCTCACCTTGTAGTTGGAGAAGCCACACTCGCGGGAGGTTAGGGCCTCATCCCACATCTCTCGGCTGAATGCACAGCCTCTGTGCTGAGTGAACTGCTCCTTCCTTTAAATTCTTGCCTCTGGTTCTGTACAATAGAGGGGAGAGGTGATGGGGACCCTCTCCATCCAACTCCACAACTTCCTGAGGGACGTGTGATGTGGGAGAGGGGGCAGCTGGTTTAGGCTTTAGTCTCACACTGGCCCTCAGATCTTCATGCTCTGAGGGGGGAGAACAAAGCAGAAAACCTCCCCCACTATCACCCCCAGCTGTGCTCTCCAGGGCCAGTTGCACATGGACAACACCAGGGTGTCCACGCAGGAAAGACTCCCAGGGCGGCCCTAATTGCCACTGGCAGATAGAGGGTGATTGCTAACCTACCTTTTTCCTTCCCGCTAAATGTTCCCATATAGCGGTTCTCAACCTGTGGGTCGTGATGTCCTTGGTGACAATGAAAACACATCACAGCATTAGGAACGTTGAGAACCACTGCTAGCATCATGGCTGTTTTGAGTTTGCCAGTCTTTTTGGTGCCACAAAGCACCTTCCTCCCGAGAGAGTGGTCACAGGAGATGGGAAAGGCCTGGAGCTCCCCCTAGAGGTTGTAATGATAGGCTCGACGTCGCACCTGTGTCTTGTCCCTGAACAACCAGAGGGGCGGGTGAGGGCAGTGTCTCCGTTCCTGTTTGTGTACCAGGAGCCCTAGAGAAAAGGATTCAAGCCAGTGAACTCTTTCCTGGTCCTGTGAATGAAGGCCCAAATGAAAACCAATACAACCCCTGCAACAGATACCCACTGTTTCCGGTGAGAAGACAGGTGACTTTGGCCCTGGAGTATTGTCTGCCTCTGCAGAAATACAGGAAGCCACAGATTGACCACCCAGCCCCAGTGTGAGTTATGAGGCCCCACAGGCCTGCAGGGACAGGAAAAGGGGGATGGAGATGCCTCCTCCTGGCACCTGGCACTGACAGCGAGGAGCACCCACAGTTGTAGCCTGCCCAGTGCCCAGCCCTACAGGTAGATGGGGGCTGCCTGCCTCAGACAAACAAATGCGGCCACAACAGAAGGCAAGCGGGCAGCTAGGGAGGCCCTGGCTGTGTTCCCTGACCTGTGCCCAGCCGGAGCAAAGGGAAATTTTCTGGACTTGGAAAATACACTTTGGATAATGCTGAATGAGTATATATTTAATATAGCTGTCCAGAGCCTGCCAACTAGAGGCTGCCTCCCAGTCTGGTATAGAGTCCAGTTGTATGGTTAGAAGTATGCCTCCCAAAGAGATGCTGGTCAGTCCTTAAGTCCTAGCACCTGTGAATGGAACCTTATTTGGAAAAAAGGTCTTTGCAGGTGTTATCAAGTTCAAAGAAGCCATTCTAGATTAGGGTAGTCCCAATCCAGTGACAAGTGTTCTTACAGAAAGAGGAAAATGTGTACCAAACTATGCAGAGAGAGAACTCTTGTGACGATGAAGGCAGAGAGCGATGTGTCCACAAAACAAAAGATGCCACCAGATCCAGTAGAGAGGCAAGAAAGAATCCTTCTTTAGAGCTTGTGAAGGGAGCACAGCCGTGCTGATGTCCTTCCTGATTTGGGGGCTTCTGGTTTTCATAACGTGAAAGAGTAAGAGTCAAGTTTTTTTTAACCACCCAGGTTAAGATAATTTGTTAGGACAGACCTAGAAAACCTCAGCACAGCCAGAGAAAAATTTCAGGGCACCCACAGAAAAGGTTTAACACCCCTCATCACCTTTCAAAAAAGCCAGGCAACACTCGTTTAATATTCATGCTTCTCCTAAGTCTTTGATCAGCCTAAAGATGAGACTTTTCAATCAAGCAAACATGCTGGGGGTGGGGGCAGCATTGCTGGCACATTCAGCTCCAGCCCTCGCCAGTCTAACAGAGCGTCTTTTCTGAACCCTAGACAAGAGAAGAGAGAAGGCAGAAATGATGGCTGTGCCTCAGTTCCTGCATGTGGGACACTGATCAGCAGCTTCCTCTCTGACTCCTTTTGTAAATATATATATATATGCGTTTTATAAAACATGGCCTGTTCATCTTCTGTTCTTCCCAGGAGGAAGGAGAATGGTCACATTTAAGTGACGGGGCAGGGGGGGCTCAACACCTACCTTCCCAGGAGCCTCATGAGAAGACTAGCCCCTTTCTGTCTTTAATTCCAGTTCAGGCATCTTATAGATGCTCTGAAAAAATCTGGAGATTGAGGGGGTATTGGGTCAGAAAGGGTCCTCCAAGTTGGTGTGACCTGGAACCTCAAGGGTTGCCCCATCCTCTCCCTCACAGAGTCTGTGGAGACAGGGGAAGAAGCTTCCTCTGACTTCCTTTCATCATTGAACATTAATCAAGGGTTAAATTCTTTATACGACCCCATCGTACAGTGACCGGCCTTCAGTCAAGCCAGCTGTGCTGCTGACAGTCACATTTACAAATTCTTTCAGTTTACAGGGACAAGGTTCACATGGAACATTGTTCAAACATACCCAGTTCTAGGCCCATTGCTGCCCATAGGCCTGACTCTCTGCAGCCCCTTCTGATCAGGCACTAACTGACCTTAGGTCTCTGATAAACTATTTGCTGACTGTCTATCAGGCTGGTGTCTGATGAACTATGATATTTGCTGACTCTCTCGATAGCCTGGTATGTTTTCTTCCCATCAGGGCTCTTGGAAAGCCCCCATTTGGCCCAAGTCCCCAAATTCCCTCTGATCAGCTCCCCCACCACTCATCCTGCAGCGTGTGGTATCTGCTGAGTGAGATGGCTGCTGTGCTCATCCTGATTCAGGCAGCTGGAGCCTGTTTCTGGACTGAGTAGAGAAGAGGTTCTCAAAAGATACACCCCAGATAAGGACTCCAACCAGCCATGCCAGCAGAGAGGCTCAAGGGACTATTCAGAAACAAGGTCCTCCCTCATTGCATCATTTGGGTTTTCAGGAGAGTGTGAGCCCTGAAGAGAACTAACTGGGGCAGACTCTAGAGAAATGTTTTATGTTGTCTCGGCTAAACTGTTGGTCATGGGTTAGAAGAGAGAATCAGGGAACAAAAAGTGGGGAGCGGAAGGAAAGATGGGTGGGAACGTGGAGGCAGAGGCTTTGCAAATCAGCCCTGGGAAGGAGCAAAGAAGTATATTTCTATCTGTCAGAAGACAACAGCTCAGGTACTGGTATGGGACAGGTGATGGCTGGCCCGGACATCCTGAAGAGTTGTGGTGAGGAGGGAGGAAGATCGCCACACACACACACTGCTGTCCCTTACTCAAGCACCCAGATGACTAGGACCTCTGTGGTCCTGGAGATGGGAGTCGGCCTAAATGACTTGGAAAGGAGGAAAGAGCTCTGCGGTTGGTGGGAAGAATGCGGCTGGATCAAATGCAGATGGAACAGCGTCTGTGTGAGGGCAAGTCAGAGGGTTTCCAGAGTTCACCAGCAGTGACCATCATCAGTCCAAAACAAGTTGATAACAGCAACTTCCCACCTCCCGCGAGGACTCTTGACTGGACAATGGTCACTGAGGAACTTTGCAAAATGCCAATTCCCAACAAATGGAAAAATTATGTAATTCTTCCTCACCTCCTGAGTGCACAAAGCTTTTCTTCTGGTAGAAAATGGGGCATCAAAAATCTGAAGTGTGGGCTGGGCGAACCGACGTGCTTGCAGCGTGAGTCATCGCAAGATCAAGTGATCGTATTAAACAACTTCAGGTGGAAATTTATTTAGTGAAATTGGGTGGTATTTCTCCTGAATCTGGAGACTGTAAGCAAAAAGTGCGCAGTGAAAGCTGAATCACAGTAGGGTAGGAGGAGTGCCCTGCACAGGGAGGCCAGGAGAACTGGATTGTTGCTCCAGCAAGACAAAGCCTGCAGTGTGCCCCAGTTGTCTCTATATTTGTTTGCTGACTTGAAAAATAAAAGTGTCACCTCCTAGTCCTTTCTGCACGCAATACTTTGTGACTCTGTGTGTGTGTACAAGGCCCTGCTTTATGCTGATGCAATGCCTTAGGGAACATTAGCTTTCCTTTCACAATATACACTCTGACATTGGTTCAGCTGCCCAGTTTTTGCAGGTTCAAGGCACTCACGGGGACATGAAGCGTGGAGGCCTCATCCTGACTCCCAAGGCTAAGGTGCCCTTTCCCCTGTGCTCCTCTGCTATGGGCTGTGCAACCTTGGGCAAGTAATTTACTCTCTCCGGGACTTCTTTCCTTTATTTGTAAAACAAAAATGGTGACTATGCCGTCTTTGGCACAGAGACTTACGCAGTAGGGATGAGAAGTCAGTGAGATACTTCCTGCAAATCCTTCAGCCCAGTGCCTGAGTCTTAGAAAGAGCTAAGACCATGTTACCCCAGCAGTCAATGTTATCACTGTTATTGTGGTGGGGTCGCTGTTCTCAGAGCACTTTGTCTTTCTCTGTTAGGACACCCCACCACATTAAGCTGTTTATTTACCCTCTGGAATCTCTCACTAAATGGAAACTTCATGAAGGCAGGCACTGGGCCTGGCTCACTCTTCACTCCATGCCTGGTCCTCATCTGAGCACCTCTCTGTCCTGTTCCATGAATGAAGGGTTTGACGTCGTGGTTCTCGGCCCTCCCCACACCTGGGAGTCCCCTGCCTGGCTTTAAAGATCATGGCATCCCGCCCATCTCCACAACTTCTGCTTTCAGTCAGGATTGCAGCCCCTGCATTAATAGTTTTAAAGGACCGGTGAGGACTTTAGTGAGCAGGAGGGGATGAGACCCACCTGGAGTCTCAAAGATCAACCAAGACAATGATTTTCACATTTTTTTCTTTTATAGTAAAACCACGTTTTCCCCCAACAAAATCTTGGAGTACAATCTGCTATATAAGAGAACAAAGCAGGATCCCCATGGTAGACTCAGGCCCTGGGGCTCCCCCTCCAGTCGCTCAGGCCCGGGGTGGTGCACAAAGCTGACGACCCCTGGGACACAGTTGCTAGAATCAGAACCATCCTGCCTTGAGTTCTAAGCAGCATTTCCTCACTGCACCCCGCTGCTGGCCTTACTGACTCCCCGGAACACGATGCCATCCTCACCCTGAAACTCGGCCTAAGTTGTATCACAACTGTCTTCTTTTTATAGCCAAATTCAGGCATCCTCAGCTCTCAGTAAAAAATCACTTCTAGGCCTTGCAGGATTGAAGAGAGAAAATGATGCCTGAAATATATAAATAATTCAAGGCAGAGTTTATTCATGATGCTGTGTTTTCTCTGGGCAGCGGTTTGTATAATCTCTCTCCTACTGCCAGTCAGGTGGCCTCCGCAGCATTTATTACTGCAGACAGCCGTTCCAAGCTGTTTTGATTTATGCATCTACATTCTATTATGGAGGTAAGTTTAATAGCACACTGCGGCTTCTGCTGCTGACACCGTAGGAGGAGAAAGGAAAAAAAAAAAGACAGGAGAGCAAAGAATAGTTCTTTCTGCTAGTCCAGAGGGGAGCAAGAAAAATGGACCTACATACCTTAATGAAACATTTAATTAGTTATCTGGAACACACACACTCGTTCACATGTGATAACATATGTTTATCGTATCACCATGTCTGCACAAGACAGCAAGTGTTTATTGAGCATGTACTGAGTGCCGGCCTACTCTGACAGGTCATGGGGACACGGCAGGATAAACCAGACAGGACCCCTTCCCTTGGAAGATGTTCCTATCACCATGATCCTGCGAAAAATGCTACCACCAAATGATGTCCGTCCCACAATGCTTTGCGCAGGGTTGACTCCTGGTAGACACTCGATGCCTGTTAAATTAATGAGTGAATTCAAGGTGAGAAATAAGATGAAGCTATATTGCCACGGCAACTCATTGTTCAGTGATGTGTCTTCACAGCAACCCTCCCTAAGAAAAACCACACAAAACCTCAAGCAACAGTAAGTGTTCATTGTTCATTGTCTAGGATGCTAGGCTGGATGGGTCTGCTCATCTGTGTTGGGCTCACTCGGACAGCTTGGAGATGGCTCGTTGACCACTCATCAACTCGAGCTTCGTCCAGGTCCAGTGGGGTGGCCCAGCTCTGTTCCTGTATCTGTCATGCTCTAGCAAGCCACACCCCAGCATGTCCTTAGGGCCATGGCAGAAGAACAGAGAGAAAGGAGACACACACTGGCCTCTTGAGATCTAGACTTGAACCCAGAGAACTATCTATTCCGATGGATTCTGTTTGCTAAAGCAAGTCACAAAGCCAGCCCAGACTCAGGGCATGGGCAAAATGCTCCATCTTCAGTGAGAAGATCTGTCAAATCACGTGACAAAAGACAGGGCTAAAGGGGCAAAGGAGTGAAGCCACCACTGCCATCTGCCACAGGCACCCAGCAAACCAGAGAAAGGCCATGACTAAAACTCACCTTTCAAGCGATGTCCATTGCCTTTCCCAATATCCAGCTATAAACAAAGATCTCTGGTGAGTTTGGAAAAGATGAAGGTGTTGCTCCAAAAATAGTTCCGTGTGTCCTGAATGTCCCACTTTGATCCTGAGGTCTTTACCTGAACCCTGCCTGGCACCTGACTTGTGTCTTTTGTCCTTGTTCTCACTAATTCTTTCTACTCCTGTCTTAACCTATTGCCTTCTGGATACAGAAGGTTCTTATAATTAAATAGAGACAGAACTGTGGCTACCTTGTAACCAAGGGCTTACCACATGCCCAGGCTGTGCAGGAGACCTTTGCCCTTATCATCTCATCAGATAGTTATAATAATCCTTCAATTTATCACTAAAAAAGATTGTTCCTCATATTACCAGAGATTGAGTGACTTGTCCAAGAGCTCACAGCTAGTAAGTTAAACAAGCCAGGTTTCCACCTAGCTGGTCCACCTCCGGAGTCCATCTTCTTAGTCACTCTGCCATGCTCCACCTTCTCTAAATCTGAGAGCCCACCTGGTAAAGAATTACCTCTTTATTAAAGCAAAAAGAGCCCTCTCTTAACAGACCCGAGAAAGGAAGAACCCAAGTTCCCACAACATCCCAGGGTTGTTTTCCTCTGGGAAGAAAGGGTTGGAGCATGGAAGGGGATTCACTAAGCTTCTCATCTTATGTAATTTCCCCCAGTTCCCGCCGGAGCACCCCAGGCTGTGTTAGTCAGAGGGAGTGCGAATGAGGCCTTAGATCCCAGCTGGATCAACACGGTGTGTGGTGTGTGGTGATTGTCACCCATAAGCGCCCCTGCGATTTCTGCTGCTGCCTGGGAGGAAGGCTTCTTCTGTACCAGGGAGAAAGTGTGAGAACCCCACTGGGTTCCTGCAGCAGCACCTGCTGTGGAGCAGCGGAACAGTGAGATCAGGAAAATACACGGCAGCTCACCCCACAGCCGCACTGGGGAAGGACATGGCATTCCTCAGAAGTAGATCATCCGTTCTACACCCCAGCCTCCATAAGGTAGTATCTGGCCTCTTTCCTCACCTGCACTGGGCTTTTATATCCCAAATCCATGGCCAGAGGAAAATCTACCCCTCGATGCATAGGTTTCCAGGTTTGTGACAGTTGCGTTGTGGAACCCTGATGACAGGTGGATTAGAAAGCATGGCTTAGGTTTGAGGTCCTGAGGGGAGCCAGTTTGGGCATGCTGGGGAAAAAAGAACACTAAGCACCTAACTAGTTACCAACCATACCCTCACTGCATTTATTCCGGCCACCACACAGGTGAGAGTGACAGGCCTGCTTGACCGCACTGGTCACTGAAGAAACAGAGAACTCAGAAGGCACTAACTTGCTTGGGGGAGGGATAGAATCAGACCAGGGGATGTTTACCACGGAGAAAAAGGTAGAAAAGGGAGCACAGGGAAGGTAGGGATTGGAAACCAGCCTGTAAGGCACATTGAACTCACCCACCGACAAACATCTCCCAGCGAGTGTGCAGCCTGGATCCGTCAGCCGGGCCATTGCTCTCCACCTGGGACAGAGGAAGGCAGGGGTAGAAAGAAACAAACTGTCCCTCCTTAGCAATTACCACATGGAGAGGGTAGTCAGAAGTCACATAGTCTTTGGAAATACACCGTAACATGGGGAAATGGACATCGCCATGCCATCTCTCACCTAAGCCAAATGGAGGGTAGCTAACTTTGAAGACCAGTCAAAAAACCTTCAGGGAATATGAGAAAACAGACAGCACAAAGCTGACAGGATGGAAGGGCAGCCCATTCACTGCAGCCTTTACCTCCTGGGAAGCCAACCCATCTTATAGGCACAGCTGTAAGGTGTGGGCCCAGAGCAGGGTCCAGGAGAGAATTCAGAGGCACCGCCAGAGAGACAGTAGGGGTCCTCAATTGAGGTGGTAGTGGAGGTATGAGCCAAGTGGGAGGCAGACGACCACCAGAGAGGACAAGGGGAGGTGGGTGGTGGAGACGCACTCGCCGTGGGCCCTCTTCCCTTGCAGGTGCATCTCTGCCTTCCCCAGAGGGCTCAGCCCCGGGGAGGATGGCCAGTGTCCAAGGGAAGCTGAGTGACCCCCTCATTTGGGCTTCTTTGTTCTATGAAGGCGTGTCCGACCGCATTAGTATGCTCAGCCAAGGTTCTCCTTTTGTTGTGGCAGGTGCTGCAGGAATTCAGAACAGCTGATGTTTCATAAAAATCATGAGCCTGCAGAGAGCCCCGGGAGTTCAGAAAGCCCAAGCCCTGCCTCTCACATCTGCTCCATGCGTCGAACCGTGCATGGAGCAGAAGTATTTTTAAAATCATGTTTATTGTACTTCGTCTTCTTATTCTAAGAGCAATAAGCTGGATACGCTTTTATTGGAGAAAAGGTAGAGCAAGCAGGAAAGCACAGAGAGGGGAAAACAACAGTTTCTAATCTCACCACCCAGGGATGGAGGCTGTTAGCATTTCAGTGGTGCACCTGCTGTGTGCACGCCTGCTCTCTCCCTCTCTCTCCCTCTCCTCCCCTCTCTTTGTCCATCTTCCATAGGGTATGAGTGCAGTGTGTGTGTGTGTGTGTGTGTGTGTGTGTGTGTGTGTGTGTGTGTGTGTGGTGAACACATTAATAAAAAGTAAGTGTGACTTTTCCTGTTACTCCAAAATTGACAACTAAAACTGTGAACAAAGAAGCATAAGTGCTACCTGTTCTCAATAACACCGATTGCCTTCCTTAAGCCAGTGATACTATTTCTGGGTATATATTCAAAGGAATTGAAATCAGAGTCTTGAGGGGCTGCCTGCACCGCCATGCCCACGGCAGTACTATTCACAATAGCCAGGCTACAGAAACACTCTCAGTGTCCATGATGGATGAATGGATGAAGAAATTGCAGAATGCACATGACGGAACACGTCAGCCTTAAGAATGAATCCGGCCCTCTGTGACAACAGGGATAGAACTATAGGACATTATGCTAAGGCTATAAACCAGGCACAGAAAGACAAATACTGTATGATCTCACTTGCATGTGGAATTTAAAATTGCCAAAGTCACAGAAGCAGAGAGAAGAACCCGTGGCTGCTAGGGACTAGGAGGAGGGGATGGAGCGATGTTGATCAAAAGGTATGAAGTTTCGGTCATTCAAGATAAGGCAGTTCTGGAGACTTACTAGACAGGATAGCGCCTGTAGCTAACAAGCTAGCATTTTGTATTTAAAATCTACTGAGAGAGTAAGGTCTTACATGAAGTGTTCCCCCACAAAATGATAATACTCATAAAAGGAACGAGTGGGAAATTTGTTAAGTTAACGTTAAATATGGAAATATGGATAGCTGTGTACATGTTAATCATACCTCAATAAAGTGGTTAGAAAAAGAAGTGACTGAACGTCACTGCTACCCATGACTGTCATACAGTGACACCACCCTGCCACCTTCCAGAAGTCTGGGGAGAGGAGAGGGGACCATCCCCCCTGGCTGAGTGGAGATGCTGGGCTTCAGCACATTTGTGAGCTAAATGGGGGTCCATATGATACAGAAGGGGCTTTCCAAGCAAATAATCCATAAAGACGGAGAACTTCAGGAATGGGATACTGACTCCTCATTCCCTGGTGGGACAGCTGATTAGACAGCAGCCTCCCTGATGTGTTGTGTTCCCACCTCAACATCTTTGGCCAAAAGTGTTATAGGAAAACCGAGCCTTGATAAGAGACTGGGGCAGAGACAGGTCAGTGACCCACCAGCACCCATTTCCCCCATAGGTGCTGCAGTGGAGATTCGTACTCCTGTTTGGCAGAGTGGCTGCAGTGGAAGAGGGTCAGGATCAGGTGGTGGGAGGTAATGAGGGGACCATAGGACGTGTCTGAGGGTGTGTTGGAGTCTGGCGTGAGATCTTCTGCAGGTGGGAGGCCCCTGAAGAGGAAGCTGAGTAAACTGGCACCACCTGCCATGAGAGCACCTCGGAGAAGGACGAGGACCGTTGGGGTGGGGCCCGCAGGTGCCCCGGACCGCAGCCAGGTCAGGGGGTGATGCAATCTGTAGACTCATCATCTCCCCTCTTCTTCACAGCAGGGCACCTGTGACCCATATAGGGAGGACTGTTCCCAGAGAGAGGACAAAGGAGCAAGGGAGGCACCACCCCCAGACCCCCAGACCCACCCTACCCCCTACTCCTGCCACACCTTAAACCTGGATGGCACTGGAGGCAGAAAAGAAGATGAGACGGGCCCTTTAACCCAGAGCAATGGGTTACAACCAAGGGGAATAGAAAATTATGGAATGTGCCCACCTATGGATAAGAGAGATTCTGGACAGTATTATTCGGAACAGGGAGTTGGGGGGGAATCCTTTGATCCTAGTAACCCTGCAAGTGTATACACTCTAGTAAACCCAAAACACGCACACACGTGCACACGTTTGAGCCGTTCCCACCTGATTGGTGCCAACCGTTTGTGCAGTTTACGCTCACATAAACTGATAGAGCCCCAGTGCTATGGATAAAGGCCGTCAGTCTCAAAAGTCTGAGGTTGGGCCACTGGTTCCTTCTATGTCCCCATATAGCTAAGACTGAGTTCATATACGTACTCAGTGCATAAAAAATGAATGAAGTCATCTTAAATTCAAATGAAATAAAACATATTGACGTATTGAATTGAACTGAACCATAGAGAATGCAAAGAAAAGAGATCTTACCTCAGGCCCTGTGGACTCCAGCACAAAGGCCCTCCCAAAACAAAATGTAGCAGACGTTTTTAAAGATTTTTTTTCACCCTCAACAAAATGGGAAAAGTACTGAGGAAAAGCATCCTCTAACTATTTCAGGATTTCTCTGAGGAGCCCATGCCAGACCTTTAGATCATAAAAGGTAAAAAGAAGTAGGATAATGGATGACAAATGATTTATTTTGGTTTAAAAAAAAAGAGTGGATTTAGATCTCTAAAGGGCATTATAAATGAAGTTGCAATATTTCCATTTTTCCCAAGAATTTCTCTCCCCTTTCCCTTTCTACCACTATCTCCAAAGAATAACACTTGTCTTAAAATGCTCCTGAATATGCTATCTCCTTACTTTTGTCTTCGTTTTTTTTTTTTTCCAATCATGCAAGTCTTCTCATGTTCAGGATCATCGACATAAAAATGCAGGACTACTCTCAAAGGATTTTTCCTAAGGCTACCTAAAATCAGCCATAAAGCATCTCAGAACCCTCTAGAATGAATGTCAGTGAGCACAGTGTGAGTAGAGCTGATGCCTCCAGAGCTCACCTTTCTACAAGGAGCCTTAGGAACTGGGAGGGAGCACACAGCCCCTTCCGCCCCCACTACACAATCACAACACTGTTGCTAACAACATCTGTCACCTGGTCAATCACACAAGCTAGACACAATTCCACCTTCTCATGTGAATACCACTGAGGAGGTCATCTTAATGTCAGATGAAAAAGCAGCATTGAACAGGTTTAATGATCTGTGGGAGTCCGGAGATAGTGACATGGCCAAAAATTCTATCCTTGCCCCGACTCCAAGCTAACGATGAAGTTTTGTGCCTCAAATTCCCTCTCTCCCTAAGAGAGTAAGAATAATGTCAATGATCATTTATCAAGGCCTACCATGCTTGTCATTGATCTACACATATGTACTCAATGCACATCCAAAAAAAAAAAAAAATACCACATAATTTTATTTGTCTAAATCAAGTGAAGCCTATCTGTAAGGCCCCAATGGATGGAGTGGTAGGAAGTCCAATAATTCTCATTTTTGGAGAACCGTATCGTGTTGAACAAGGGTTTCCCCATCATATTTCCTGGCCCAGAACATTTGGGGATGGGTTTCCTGGTTACCACTCTGTCTATGTGAGAGGGGAAGGGGGTGCCCCATGTCTGGATTCTGTGCGTTGATAACTGGCTATGTCTCATCCAGGAAAGTGCATGTCAATAGTGCCCAGTCCTCTGCCATTTTCAGAAGCTCCAAACCCCTTTTCTCCTCCAAGTCAGAAAAAGCAATGAAAATAACCCAACAACAGGGCATAATCTAGTGTTTGGGAATCATTCTTCTGGGGTCAGCACTTAAGAACTAAGACCTTCCTGCAGGAGACCTGAAGGAGACATTTCAGGAGGCAGAACACACCAGGGAGATCTCCCACCCACCATGAAGAGAGAAAAGAAAAAATTATTTTTTAAGCTGCTGTGTTGTGCCAGACGATCCTGGCTTTACTCTGCCAATCCTGCTTTATTTCCCCCACGCAACTGCAAAGTAGAAATTATTATAATTGGTTTTTAAGATGAGTAAACAAAAGATTAGAAAAGTTCTTTAAAAAAAAAAAAAGTTCCCACATCACACAGCTATTTCACTCTTTGGAGATAGCCTGAGGAAAACTTGCAGCTAATCTTAATAATAATTCCCATTTCCTGAACCCCCAGTGTATCATGACTCAGTGTGCTGAGCACTTCAGATCCCAGTTTCCATAACAATCCTGTAACTTATTTTATTATCTCCACTGACGAGATGGGAGCCACGGGAGCTCAGAGAAGCTACCTCCTTTGCCCAAGGTCACATATCGGGGGAGTGACGACACCTGGCTGTGAACCTGCACATCAGAATCCAGAGTCCCATCCTTGTCCGGGCATTGCATGGCCTCGTCTCACACCTTCAAAGTAAGGTGCAGCTCCAGGGAATGAAACCAGGCAGGAATCAGTGGACACAGGAGGCAGGGAGAAAATGGGAGAGCCAACTGGTATTTCTGATGCTCTATTGCCTTACCACTGAGGGTTTAACAGGAACGAGTCACAGGAACAAAAGGGCAGAGGCCTTGTTTACTTTGATTTGCAAATCGTACCCTGCACAATGAGAATGATTATTAGTCATCTTTGAAGCCTTGTGATACTGGCAGCTTAGTCATTCAGTAACTATTATAGATCACACATTTCTAAGCCACCTACAGAATCCTTAAACAACTTTTCAAACTCCTTGAGGCTGGGGGTGGCTGCAGACAGCTTCTGCAGAAGCTTTGTGGCCTCCTTATTAAATGATGGACGCTTTTGGCCGAGTGTTATGAGAAGTCGATCAGCAAAATATATAGGCATCTGTTTTTGGCTTTCAGGACCCACATGCTCTTCAAATTGCCTTTCCAGCAAGGCACAACACTCCAAGCAATTTAGATCTTCTGCAGGGCACAGAAATTTCACTTCAGCTACATTTGGTTGACTTTTACGTGAGATGCCATACATGTGAAAAAAAATAGGAAAAGAAAATACCACACGCATATAAATGGGTAATGGCACCAAGCTCCTATAAAAGATGACGTGAACACATCCATGCATGCATAAGCACATATATACATCACTTAAACATCTTCCTGGAAAACAGGAGTTGCAGCAAGCTGGTAAGTGATTGATTCATTTTGTTTTCTGTTTTGAGTTTGAAGTGTGGAGCTACTGAGATAAGCAGGACAGTTGCTGTCCTCAAGAAACTCACAGCTTAGTGGAGAGACAGAAACAAATCTATACAATAAAATCGAAGAGGCCACAGTGAGAACTCAGGAGACAAAATCTAACCCAAACAGTGTAAGAGGGGCAGGCGGGGATCAGAAAGACCTCCTTGAGGTCAATCTGTAAACCTGCCCAACGTACCAATTGCTGACACGGCCCCTTGACAGCCCAGGTGAGCCTGCCCTGTGACTGGGGCTTTCATTCAGATGTATTGTACCAATGCAGATGCTTTGAGCTTTAAATAATAGAAAACTCAAAATGAACTAATCGGAAAGACATGGAAATGTTATGTCACATAGCGTGAAGTACAGGGGTGCCTCATACTTAATTCATCAACTCAGAAACACCATCCAGTACCCAGTTGCCTTTTTCATCCTTCTCCTTTGAAATCTGCAGATTTTCATAACTTTTGCTCCTAGATCGCGGGGTTGCTGCTGCAGTTCAGGCACCACACACAGCCACATTATCAAGCAGAAGACGCCTCTCCCCGTGCAGCTCTGTTCAGGAACAAAGACTGTATTCTTGAAAGTTTCTCAGCAGGTTCCCCTACTATCTAATTGGCCAGAACTGGAATTCTATGATTGGGTTTGCAAGACCTGAGTAGAGGGACATTGTGACCTCCCAAAGAAAGGTCTGGAAAGCATAAAACAGGGAGGAACATTTGTGGCATAGGTAACTAAATTTATTGATACTTTAGGAGTGGGAGATGTGAGTAAAAACACTATTAAACTTTGTGCAAACCATGTTCTTCTCATTGGAAATTCTGAAACAAACTTCTCTCTGGATTGAGTGGCTATTATTTTAGAAAGTGCTTCATGAACAGGGCTCTATCAAAATGATAAGAGTTCTAGACCTGACCATGTAGAGCCAGAAGACCAGTCTCAGTACCACAGAGATTTACAGGCCTGGAGACCACCCGGCCGTCCATACGCTCTGTCTGGGCCTCTGCTGCCTCTTTGTGGGATGGTTCTTGCATCTGCAGCTTTGAGCAACACCAGGAGCTTCCAGCCCTGGAAGTCGTGCTTCTTCACAGACTCTATTAGTCTTGATTTTTTTTTCTACATACATGATATAGGTTTATAATGTTCCTTGTCCACAGCACTTCATGTTATTCTATATTTTTTTTTGACATTGCAGCTAGAAAAGTTATTCTTGAGTCAGCCTAGACAACTGCCGGACAAACTGTTGACCTTAAAAACACAAACAAACATGCTGAATCTGGAGGAAGAGCTAAAACGTACGTGTGACCTCCTACTTGGTAGCTGCACTCCTGGAAATGAATCCTATAGAAAGCATTTACGTTACCAGGGAATGTATTAAATATAAAGATTCTCATTGACATGTTATTGATCAGCTTGGAAAGGAAAGAGCACCTAAATATCAGCCTCGAAGGCCTTATTTGTGTAAAGTGCACTATATTCCAATAGTGGGTTATAATAATTAAGCTGTACGTTTTTAAAGATCTTATAACATATAAAAAAAAAAGTTATGTCTTACAATATTAAGTGAAAGTGGGACTTTAGTATTTACAATATTAAGCACTAAATTTTAGGTGCAGTATAACCATAATTACAGAAGAGAAACAACCCAACCATTTAAAAGGAAGGAAAAGAGGTTGAGAGGGGAGAGAAGCAACAGTGTGTACCAGTTGCTTTGGGAAGTGACTCAAAGTTCTATTTTTCCTTCCTTCTGTTTTTTGGCATTTCCCAAAACGTTTATAATGAGTATGCATTGCTTTCGTGATAGAGAAACACAATGAAAAGCACCGATGGATTTTTGATTGATTATCCGTATTAACTCAAGCCTACCCGTAATTAATCCATATTACAGTTGACGACAGCAGTAAATCCAGGTATTTAAGAATGAACTCCATTGCCACAGGTTGGTATTCCAAACCCTGCATTATTTTATAAGCATATTCCCAATCTAAACTTTCTCATCACAGTCCAAAAGACAACAGCATACAACCCTTTGCCGATCCTAATCTGGCCTTCCTGCCCTCGCCCCACCCAACACTCCACCACACAAACCCAATCTTCTACTTTTTTAATAGCGATTTTTCTTCCCAACATGCCTTTCCCTGTTTATTCCACTTTTTTCTGCAGCCAAGACCAAGAAGATCAGCCCAAACTCCTCAGACCTTCCTGAGAGATCTTAGTAAAATTATTTCACTCCAGGCAGTGCCTGTGGCTCAGTGAGTAGGGCGCTGGCCCCGTGAGTAGGGCGCTGGCCCCATATACCCAGAGTGGCAGCTTTGAACCAAACTGCAACAACAAAAAAATAACCAGGTGTTGTGGCAGACACCTGTAGTTCTCGGGAGGCCGAGGCAAGAGAATTGCCTAAGCCCATAAGTTGGAGGTTGCTGTGAGCTGTGTGATGCCATGGCACTCTACCAAGGGTGACAAAGTGAGACTGTGTCTCTTAAAGAAAAAAAAATTATTTCACTCCTTGGAGTTTGAGTTTCCACACTTCAATAAAACACCTTGCCTTTTCTCTTTTTAATGTTACCTGAAATTTCTGTGTGTGCTCAGCACACAGTAGGCACACACACAAATGTAAATGGTAACTATTATTTTTATTTGTTTTCCCTCTGAATCCCTCTGCCCCCGACTTGCAGCAAACTGGGTACCCGGCACGTAGAAATCGCTTAATTTGTGTTTATTGTACTAATAGGTGCCACTGGTGATGTTACCAGACCCTGGCAGATAAGGACACTCGACTGTGTGATTTTTATATGACTTATCTACATAAGAAAGCCCAAAGAAGCAAAAGAGAACTTCCTCCTTTCATAAACAAAGAGCTTTATCAACTTTGATCAGAAAGAAGCTTCGGAAAGCGCCTGCAGGCATCTCTGTGAGTGTTCACACACAAACCAAAGAGCATCGGAAAATAAGATGGAAGGTTTTCTCATCTTTTTCCTCCCCACCACCCACCTCCCCCAGTCAGGCTCCTATCTCAAAAGGAGAATGCGGTTGTGTTTTTAAATGGCTTTTGCACCGTTTCAAAAATCAGCTAGATACCAAGGAATCCCGCAGCTGAATAAGCATGACAGAGATGAAACGGGCATCCCATGGGCAGCGTAAACTGTGGTCCAGCTGCCTGAGCAGTTGTGTGACTCCTTGTTTGTTGAGATCAGGGGAGGAAAGGGAGGGCCTGCGGCTGACATCACTCAGAGTTTGCAGCCACAAAGTTCATTTTGAAAGGAGAGCCGTGATGCTTGGGGACCTTGCAGAATTTCATCTTGTCCACTCAGAAATGCCTTTGTTACAGTCAGCTCTTCTGGAGACACCAACCTGATTCACAGGCAAGCAAAGTAATCCCTTTCTTTCAATGCGCAAAAGCTTGAAGCAGCCCCTTCAAGCATGTACTAGTCCCGCTTTAAATAAACAAAAATAAAATATTGTACAAGCTGCATCGTCTTGTTGGTAGACGTTTCTAAGCGAAGGGTACTTCAGGGAACAGTGAAGTGAGGAGAGACCCGAGATTTGTAGAATATCTGTTGGCTCAGGGAAAAGAAATATGCTTCATAATTTTCCTTCCAAGTCAATTAAATTATTCATTCATTCATTCAACAAACACTCAAGGATGAACTACTTTTCATTTGCCTTTTCACTTATTCATTCAGTAAACATTTACTAAGCACAGCATAGATATCCACGTGCTGTCCTGGGTGTGAGGAAGAATATAAATAGCAAATGCTTACACATGTTGAGTGATTACAATACCCCAAGGATTGCTTAAGAGCACCCAGATGGTTAGTAGTAGAGCCCAGATAGTATCCAGGAGCCTGGCCCCTAGAAGCCACGCCTTGCACCTCCCACTATATTGCTTCTCAAAGATGGAAGACATCCAGATGTTAAGATGCAAATCCTGGCCTCAAGGAGCTTAGATTGTGGGCGACCCAAGGTGTTGTAAGTGCCTTAACAGAGATACAGAAAAAAAGAATCAGGGACATTTGGAGAAAGAAGAAGTGATTTCACCTTTGCTGGAAAAAGAAGACTCCTTGGACATGGTGGAATCTGAGATGACTCATGATGGGCAAGTAGAATTGAATAAGCATCAGCAGGCAGAGAAGGCCTTCTCAGACAAGGAAACAGCACCAGCAAACTACCAACGAAGGAAAGCAGAAGGTGTGGACAGGAGCGAGCCACTGAGTCTGGACTGAGCATTAGCAAGGGTGAAGGGTCATCGTGGGGAAAGCTGGCCTGGGAAGTGGAAGTGAGTGTGCAGGGGATGTTGGCTTGTTCTGAACACCTTGCCAGGTAACATTTATTCTAATAAAAATACATCCTGTAAGCAGCAGCTGGTACCTGATGAGGGTGCTTGTTTCATCATAGTGACTGTAAAAAGCCCATGGAAAAGTCTCCCTCTAGTAACAAACTCAAGTAAAACAGGTGTTCTGGAGTCTAGGTCATCCCGTCCATCTTGGAAAACTGTTTAGATGATGACAGCTCTGTAAGTCTAGACAAGAAATTTGAGAAAAGACAAGTGTCTCCAGGAAAGATTTGCCTATGGGGTTTGACCCAGGAGATGTACCTGTTAGGTCCGTTTGCAGAGCAGAAAGGACACTAGTGCTATATTCAAGAGGGGCCTCCAGCCCATGGAAGTCTGGCTTTGTGCCCATGGAGCAATGTTCTGAAATATATTTGGCCCTCCCAGTGCCTCCCTGTGGGGGAAGGGAGGTGTTGCCCAGAACATCTGTGTTTCATTGGTCAACACACCTGAGACAACTGGCCTCTGAGTTTGGTCAATACAGGTCAGTCCCTACAGGCACCGTGTCATCCAGGATGGGCAGGCACGTGAGATGGTGAGAGAATGCACACCAGTTATGCAATCAGTCACCGATGTTCACCCTATATAAGAAAAACTAAGGGATGAGGGTGGTGGGAGAGGCAAGAAATGTCTTCAAATACTTAAAATATAATCATATGTAAAGATGGACTCTTCTTGACTCCAAAAGACAGAACGCACTCTGAGGGGGACTGATGTCTCTATGTGTTGTGTCCTGGCATTGTGATATATAAGGACATGCGTGGTGCTCTCTAATTCCATCCACAAAACCCCTACACTTTCATGTGCATTCATATTCTCATTTCTCAGCTAAAAATCCTTATTATTCAGGAGTCTCTGAAGGAGTAGGAAACTCACTGGAGATCCCACAGCTAACCAGTGATGGATTGAAACTCAAACCCACATGAGCCTGACTGCCTGTCAGCTGCCCGGCCTGTGCCCTCGCCGTGACATGGCTGAAGTCTCCTTTCTGTTAATTACCCCTGGCAACAGAGAGGGAGGGACCACAGCAAGGCAAAGTTTTGCTGAACATCAGTAAGTCCATCACAGTTCTGTGGATGACTTTGGGCAGGAATGCGTCCTCTCTCAGACCTCAGATTCCTCTTTCAAGAGAACTGAGTAATACAAATGATCCTCTTATATTGCTTCTAGAAGTCACTGTCTGTAATCTAGACTCTATCGGAATAAATAGAAACCTCTTCAGCAACTTTCCATCATCTGTAGACCAGCAGTTCTCAACCTGTGGGTCACAACTCTCAGGAACTGTATTAAAGGGTCATGGCATTAGGAAGGTTGAGAACCACTGCTGTACACTCTATTGGACTAAGTAGAAATTTCTGTACAAGACGTTCACACACCTTCAGTCCAACACCTGTCTGCTTCTCCCCTCTCTCTTCCCACCTTCCTAAACTCACATCCCCTTTTCCAGCTCCTCCAAGGCACCTGCTAGTCTCCAAATAGAGAGTTACACATCATCTTCCCACGCTTGAATAAAAGTAGGTGGTTGGTGTTCTACAAGCTAATATTCTTAAGGATGGATGTGGAATCAGTAGAGAGAAAATACTTTTCTATGCATTAAAACGTCAAGTACATATATTCTTTTCTAGGTGAATAAATAATGTATCAATTATCACCTCTCTTTGTTCTTTAAGCTCCTTTGAAACACAATGCCACTCCCATAAGCATATCGCTAAGGAGAATCTACTCAGCGTTTCACAGAGATGATGGAGAAGACCATTTATATCACATAGACTGTACACATGGCAGGCCTGAGGAAAGCCCTCTATTCTACAGTTTTCTCCGCACAGGCATCTTTCCTCAGCCAAAGCAATGCTGGGTCGTCCCCCAGCTCTTCCCAGCCGCTGTTCCCACCACACCAGTCCTGCTGGCTCTCTCTCCCTCTCAGTGCAGAGCAGCCATTCCTGTCCACCTTCTATCCCAAGTGCTCTGACCTACTACTTCCTAAGATCATTTTCAAAAACTACAGGATGAAAACTGTGTATATGAATAGTAAAAAAAAAAAAACTTCTCTTTTTTTATAATATTAAATTCAAAATAAGGATTTTATTACCCACATAAAATAAGAAAGCAAGCAAATTGCATTCCTCTAAACACAGTAGGAACCACACCTGGTCCATGGGCACTTCATTCCAATTTGCTCTAGAGACGTCTTCTGCCTCTCGGAGCACGGCCTCGAAGAACTCCCAGATGCCCGTATCTTTACCCAGATCTGCACCTGGTGAACTCCTGCTCACAGACAAGGTTTAGCAGAATGAAGCAGCCCGTCCTGGCTCTGCCCCATCCCCAACAACCCTCCAGCCTCCCTTAGCACTCTCCAATTTCCTTGTGGCCTTCAGTACCGTGACTATTTTGTGGTATCTACCAATATTGAGGCATGAATCTATTTCTCTGTCTCTCCCCACTAGACTGTAAGCTCCTTAGGACACACACTTTGTCTAATCCGTCTGTCTCTGACTCTGTGTAGTCCAGAATGAAGACTGAAATAGAAACTGCTTCATAAAAGTGTTTGTTGTATTAAACTGAATTGCTATTTAAACAGACAAATACTACACAAATACATATATACATGCACTCTGTGTGTGTGTGCGTATACTTTCTCAAGACCTTGATTACAGGTTCAGTTGACAGAAAACTGACTTTGAAAGCAAAGCCTACTCGGTATTCATCTCTCTTCACTCAGAGAAAGGAAGCTTGTCTTGACCCATTCCTAAGAACAGAATTCTCTATGTGGGAGAAATATGAAGACAAAGAAACAGAAGGCGATTTGTAAGGGAAAATGAAGCGCATGGCAAGTCAGATTCCCCAAGGTTCCTAAACTGGTAGTTAATTGAATCCAGTGTTCCAAGACCTTAATTTCAAACAAGGTCTTTGGGAGAAACAGTCAGTTGATCTCCCTCAGGCAAAATGAAAGCCCCTTTCCTTATCTTTGAGAGGTAACAAAGCTCCTAACTTCTTTTGCCTTAATCCTTATGCTCCTCCAGGGCTACGGCTCACTCTGGGGGCTGTGGAAGGCTGCCTCTGACTCACTTCCTCCTGCCCATCTTACACCCCAGGTTACCTGCAAACTCCACTATGTATTCTTTAGTTCAAAGCTCTCTGCATGCAAATGTCAGGAGTGAGTCCTCACCAGCCTGACCCCAGTTATGAGCGGCCCCTGAGTCAGACTTAGAGCCAGAGTCAAAGGGAATCTTTCCACCCCTCCTTGAGATTTGCTTTGCTTTTATTAGCATTTCCATCTTCTCCTTGCATTCAAGCAACCCTCATCCATGCACTCTTTCAAAAATAGGTATTTATTGAATGTTCACTCCATGTTGGAGCTGTATAGAAGCTCCATGATAATAAAAATAACAGTGGCCAATGTGTCTTGGATTTATTAGGTACTGTAACAAAAATTGGATACAGAGAAAAAATATTTGCGTCATTATCTATTTCATTTAATCCTCACAACAATTCTATGGGGTAGGTACTGTTGCATTATTACTTTAAAGATGAGAAAGGGGGCAGAAAGTGAATGACTTTCTGAACCAGTTAAGATTATTTTGTCTGCAATTAATAGAAAAATCAACACAGCGTGGCTTACCCAAGGAAGGAGATGCATTATCTAACACAGCAGAAGAACAGGGGGAGGCAGCTCCGGCTGGCAAATTCAGTGGCTTCCCACCGGGTCATTGCAGCCTTTCTCCATGCCAGCCCCCACAGTCACCGCAGTCCTCAAGCTAAGACTGCAGCAGTTTCAAGAGATTCATCCAGACGTCATAAGCCAAAGGAAGAGACCCAGGGCACAGTTTTTCTTCGCATCTGTTTTAGTTTCCTAGGGCTGCCATAACAAAGTACCACAAGCTAGGGAACTAAAACCAGAGAAATTTATTTCCTCCCAGCTCTTGAAGCCAGAAGTCTGAAATCAAGATGCCAGCAGAGCCAGAGTCTCTCTGATGAGGACACTTCTCACCTCCTTCAGCTTCTGATGGCTGACGGCAATCCGTGATGTTTCTTGCCTTGCAGACACATCACTCAAATCCCTTTCCAGTTGCTTCTTTTTTTTTTGAGACGGAGCCTCAAGCTATCCCCCTGGGTAGAGTGCCATGGCATCACAGCTCATAACAACCTCCAACTCCTGGGCTCAAGCAACTTTCCTGCCTCCGCCTCCCAAGTAGCTGGGACCACAGGCGCCCGCCACAACGCCCAGCCATTTTTTGGTTGCAGCCATCATTGTTGTTTGGCGGGCCTGGACTGGGGATTCAAACCCGCCACCTTAGGTGTACGTGGCAGGTGCCTTAGCCAATTGAGCCACAGGCGCCGAGCCTTTTCCAGTTGCTTCTTATGTGAGTGTGTGTGTCTGTGTGTGTCTATCTCTGTCTGTCTCCTCTTCTTATGAGGATACCAGTCATCTGGGGTTTGGGACCCACCTCATCTGGCATGACTTCATCTTAACTCGATTACATTTGTTAAGGGCTTATTTCCTAATAAGGTCACATACACTGGCACCAGGGTTAGGACCGATGGTATTTTTGGAGGGGATGAGATGTCACCCATAGTAATGTCTTGTTTTGAGAGCTAAAAACCCTTTCCTGAAAGCTCCCTGGTCAACTTTTTATATCTCATTGGTCAGAATTGCATCAGATGCCCAAACCTAAGCTGATTATTGCTCAAGGGAACAGGGACCACACTGACAGGTTTAGACCAATCAGGACTCACCCTAGAGCCTGAGAAAGTGGCACAATCTCCATCCACACGGCACATGGCTCCAAAAGAAGAGTGAATGACTGAATATGACTTCAGAAGAAGGAGGGAAGTAGAAGGGAACTGATGCCACTAGCATCAACTCCAGGATATTGAGGGTTGTAAGTCTGGAAAAGAGACATTTATTTCTCATAAGGGGTGCAACCTGTAGGGTGGCCATTTTAACAGACTGGGAAGCAGAACCTCTGGCCAGGAGCCTCAGGAAACAGGTGCTTTGAAGGGGGCAATGGGAACAAGAATTTATACTGAGTGGGTGGCCAAATATACACGTTTAACAAGCTGTAGGAGTCATGAGTATTCATGAAGGCAGAAGCACACACACACACAATTGAGCTTCATGCTGCTTCACGGGACCCATGTGGAGAAAATGGCTTCATTAGCATGATCCAAGGGCAGAATTGTTGACCCAGATGTGAAAAGGTGGAGCAGAGGACATGAAAACCTTCTCTGTGCAACCACTACAGGCTGATCAAAATTACTCCATCCAGGCTCAGTGGTCTTTTAGCAGCAAGGACTGCTGATGAGTTGTCATGTTGAAGCTGCAGAAAAGGAGAAATGGCCATAGGCAGCTGGTTGAAATCAGCAGTGCAGCAAATCTTTTCAATCTATCTAAAACTTAGAGAAGAAAGCCTAATGGTGGCCCATGAGGAAGGGGGTATAATGAGGCATGTCCAACTTCCTATCCCCTCATGGCCAGGAACTCAGTTTTAAGGATTTTCTGGGGTCCCCTGGGCCAAGAGGGTTCAGTTAAGGGGCTTAGAATTTTATATTTATTTCTCACTTAGAAGGCAACCAACAGTGTCTTCTGCACAGATTGCTAGTCACCATGATGTCTGATTCCAGAGTCTGAAGTCTATGTCTCTCCAACTTCCATTTGAGGATCTACTATGGCATTATTCCTCATGTTCTACAAAGCACTCTGCTGTGGACATTGTAAGTATCTTCCCATTTAATCCACACCACAGTCCAAAGAGGTACACACCAATATCAAACCTCAGGATGAAGTCATACCTGAGTAGGGTGGGTCCTAAGTCCAGGGAGAGTAGAGACAGAGGGACTTACACACACACACCCTGTCTGAGGTTGCACAGCTATGGAGGTAGATGCTGATGAAATGCACAGTCTACAACACCAGTCTGTGAGCAAGGCCAAACACTATGTCAAGCTTACTTTTGTGAGCACAGCATCTAGTAGTATGCTTGGTACAGAAAAAAAATATTTAGTAAACATTTGCTACATGAAGAATCCAGTCCTTCCCTTCCAGAAAATCCTTTTGTCGAGTCTCAAGATGACATTTTAATTCTCGTTTCTGCAAAGCATTTATATCTCTTACCAGGTCCAACATCATGGCTAAGAAATTCTTCTTTGTCCACTTAAATGGCATTGTGTTCTTTTGATCAGTGAAAATTAATGTACAAAGTGAGGTCATTGCCTCCTCTTAGCTGGCTTGAGCATTAAGGAACCCCTTTCTCTGAGTTGTTTTTCTTGTGGAAGGGCAGCTTACCATGTGGTTTGTTCTGTACATTCCTTACAATGAGGGCTTTTAGGGGGCAGCACTGTGTTCCATGATCAAAGAAAAGATAGAAAGGTGTAGTGAAGGGTAAAGACAAGTGAATATTTCTGAAAGTAGAATATAAATGTCTTAACACAATAACTAAGAAAATGGCATAAAGGCTATGTTAACCAGTTTGATGAAAATATTTCAAATTGTATATGAAAATACCACACTGTACCCCATGATTGCATTAATGTACACAGCTATCATTTAATTTAAGAAAACATTCAGATGCTTCTTTTGTTAAATGAAAAAATGAAAAAAGATCCAGTCTAACTCCAAGACCAGTGTTTTTCTCCTAAAAAACACAAAACACTGGTCTTGGAATTAGACCAGATCTTTTCTTAGTTTAGCAATTAAGCACCTTGGCTCTTGAACTTGGGCAGGTTGTCTTCCCGTTCAGGTTACAGCTTCCTAATCTATGAAAAAGGGGTTTGAACTAAATCTCATTTAAGTTCCCTTCAGCCATGACATTAAACGCTTGGAAATTTTGTCTCCCAGGTTTACTATGAGCACATAAACTATACTTCCCTCTCTGCCTTTCTTCCTATGTATATGTGATAATTTATGGCTCTGGGTGTTGACAGTGAAGTAGAGAATAATGAGTTAAAATTATGATTCTATTGAGCAGTTTGGCTTAACACTGCTTTCCTGTAAAGTTTTTTGATTCTTTCATGTGAAAACCTGTGTGAATGTTTATTTTCCCATTTTTAAACATCAAGAAATTCTAAAATGATGGGGCTTGCCCAAAGTTACTCATCTAACAAGTGACAGATCCAGACCTGAGTCAGGAGTGTAGGTCCCAATGAGTGCCCAGGATTCTGACTGTTTAGCACATAAGACTCCACAGCACCCAGGGCTCCCTGTATCACCCAAGCTGAAAGAGCCCCAACCTAATGTTAATCCAAAGGAGACAAAAAAATCAGATGCACCTGGTAACCTGGATCACAAGTGCTTTGTTAATTTAGTGCTAAGCTGTAGTTCATCCATGGGGAATCACATATAAGGAAAAACATATGAAAGCAAAGCTGTCCAGAAAACAATAAGTTCCCTGAGAGGTAGTGAGCTGTTCATCACAGATGATATTCAAGCACAGAAAAAATGAACTCCTGGTGGGACTGAAGGATTGGGCTTTGGGTAAGAATTAGTTTTAAATCTCCAGTGAGATGTGATTTGCACAAACGTAATTTGAGCTTAGGCAGAGGGGCATTTTCCCAACAAAAATACTTAAATCTAAATACCAGCAATGACCTTGAAATTAAAGATACAACCCTGTTTACATTAGCACCCCCAAAACTAAAAATTCTAGCTATAAAAAAAAATTATTCTGATGGAATCAAAGAAGACCAAAATAGAGAGCGCATTCATGTTTATGAAAAGGAAGACTCAATATTATATAGGCATCAATTATTCCCACTTGATCAATAGATTCATCACAATGCTAGTCAAAATACTAGTGAGTTATTTTGCAGCTACTGACAAACCAATTCTATGCTAAAACTATGCAGAAAGACAAAGGACTTGGAGTAGCTCACAAAATACTGAAGAAAAGCAAGGTCAAAGGACTGGCACTCCCCAACTTTGAGATTCATTCTAAAATTACAGGAATCAGGGCAGTATGGTTTTATTAATAGCAAAAGAACTGACAACTAGGTGAATGGAACAGAAGAAATGGCCCAGAAATAGGCCTACAGAGATATAGTCAACTGAGGTTTGGCAAAAGAGCGACATCATTTCAATGAAGAAAGGTCATCTTTTCAACACATAGTGGGGGAGCAACTGGGCATCTGGATGCAAGAATAAATTCACGCATCACGGCTTCATGCCTTTTATAGGAATTAACTTGAAATAGTGCATAGACGTAAATGTAAAATGCAAAGCTATAGACGATAATGTGAAAGTTTGGTGATGACTTTTTAGATACAACAACAGCACAATCCATGAAAGAAATGAATTGACAATGTAGACTTCATTAAAGTGGAAAAATTCTGCTTCGTGGGAGATACTGTGAAAAGACAACCCACAGACTGAAAAAAATGCAAAAAACTATCTGGTAAAAGACTTTCAGCCCAAAATACACAAAGAACGTTTAAGCCTTAAGAATGGGATAACTACCCAGTTTTAAAATGAATAAAAGATCTTGAAAGGCGAGCAAATGGCAGAGGAGCGCATGCCTGGTAAGCATATCAGGGAACTGCAAATTGAAACACTAGGGGCCACCGTGTCAGATGCCACTACTCACTTCTGAGAACAGCTGAAATATAAAACACTGGCCACGCCACCTGCTAACCAGGGCGTGGAGCAGTGTGAAATCTCCCTTACTGCAAAAAATGCAAAATGGTATGGCCACTGTGGAAGGCCATTTGGGAGATTTCATAAAGCGAAAGATGCTCCTACCTTACAATCCAGAAATCACGCTCCTAGGTGTTTATCCAAGTGAGTGCAAAACTTATTTCCATGTAACAACCTGTGTACACGTGTAGAGCTTCATTTGTCTTCAATATGGAAATGGATAAATAAACCATGGGGCATGTTCTACAATGGAATATTATTCAATGATAAGAAGAAATGATCCATCAAGCCATGGAAAGTCATGGAGGGACCTCAAAAGTACATTGTTAAGAAGATAGAAAAGGCTGTATGATTCCGATCCTACAACATTTTGGAAAAGGCAAACTGTACAGATAGAAAAAAACCAATGTCACCAGGGATTCAGGAGTTCAAGGGCAAGAAAGGAGTGAAGCATGGGGGATGTTTAGGGCAGAAAAACTACTCTATGTGACGGTAATGGCAGATTCAGGATAATATACATTTATCATAGAGTTCTACAATACAGAGTGAACCTTTGCATAAACTACAGGCTTTAGTTAAAAATTGCATAAATGTTACTTCATGGGTTTTAAGAAATGTGCCACATGACTGCAGTATGTTAGTAAATATAAAGGAAGGGGAGAGAGGAGATGGTTGATGTGCTCTGGGGTGTTCGAGCTGCAGCTGCACGCACACGTGGTTTGAAATCTTGACAGCTAGAAGCGCGCATCTGACATTTGAAAGCTGCCAACATTTCTTCCATTTCTTCCAAGAAGGAGGCTCAAATTCCTCTATGAGGAAATGCAGAGTATTTAGGGGAAAAAAATCATAGGGCATTTTAATTAGACAAAGATAAAGAAAGATCCTCTTGTGCAGCAGAGAGACCCCAAACAATGGGAAGTCAGCCATGTCCGTGACGTCTGTCACTGGGCACCCAGTGCTGTACTTCAGTATTTTTCAACCTTTGTCATCTCATGGCACACTTGAACCTATAGTTACACTTCCCTGGCACGGTTAAGTTATATTGATACAAAAAAAAAATTAAAGAAAAGAATATACTTACTGTGCTTTGAATTTCTTTTGAAAATAATTAAATTAATGATTCTTAAAATTTTTCACAGTATCCCTAAGACCCTCTTTCTGCACACCAGTGTGCCACAGAACACCAGTTGAAAATCACTGGTTCAGAGGGATGCTTGGTTATTCCCTCCCAAGGTTTCCAGAGAACCAGGAACCCAAACCTATAAAAATATCCAGTTCTTATGGCAACTCTGAGAGTCAGCAGGCATCATGGCAGTGGACAGGCCAGGGCTGAGGATCCTGGTGGGTCCAGTACACTCACCTGCAGCAGTGTACCTGCTTTCCATTCCACAAGCCTTCAGGATGTTTTATAAACTGCACTCTAGAGAACTACAGGGCAGACCCGACTTGTGTTTAAGAAACAGCAGGATAGAAAGAAGAAGCTATGAGGAAAGTCAGACCTGAGTAAACCAGACACGATCTGAAGATACTGAAAGCCCAGGAAGGCAGGGCAACCTGTGTTTGCACTGAGTATCAGTGTCCTTCAGAATTTATACGCTGAAATCCTTAACCCCTAAGCCTTTCAGAGGTGATTAGGTTATGAGGGTGGAACCCTCCTAGAGGGGATTAGTGCCCTTATGAATGGGATCCCTGAAAGTTCTCTTGCCCTCTTTCTGCTCTATGTGAGCATAACGAGAATCCACCATATGCACCCATGGAGAGTACCCACTAGAACACAACCACAGTGGCATCCTGGCCTCGGATTTCCAACCTCCAGAACTGGGAGAAATCAATTTCTGTTGTTTGTAAACCACCCACTCTGTGATACTTTGTTAGAGCCACCTGAATTGAGGAAAGCAGCCTGTGTTTGGTTGCATGGCACAGACAACCAGGGCTGTGGAGGTTATGAAAAGGCAGAGTGTGCTCTGTGAGCTGGAGGGAACGGAAAAGGCCTCCTGTCCACACTCTGGAAATATGCAGGACTGAGAGGCTAAGGGCCTGTGGTGAGTGAACATGTCACAGAATGACACATTTCATAAAAAGTAAGTTCCATCTTTAACGGTCATTTTACATATTTTTCCCAATCAGTTTGCTAGCAAAGAAATTGCCTCCTTGTGCAAATTTCAGAACTGGTTTGCCAGGTAGAAGATAACCACACACTCACACACACCCACACAAACTATCACTCACACACACACACACACTCTCTCACCCACACATGTGCACACACACCCACACATGCACAACCACACACATGCATGCATACACACACCACACACGCACACACCTACACACATGCACTCACACACACACATGCATGCACACACACTCACACATGCGCACCCACACACACATGCACACACTCTCACACACTCACATGCACACATGCACGCATACACACCTACACACACACACGCGTGCGCACGCACACCCAGCAGGTCTTGCTCTGCATTTGCTGAGGGAGCCCCAGAGCCCCGGCATACGTCTGGCACACTCTGAAGTTATTTATCCTTCCCAGACTTGAATGCAAAATTGTGTTTTCATATTTCTTTCGATCCAATTCCTGTGGATCTGCTTAATGAGATTCAGACTTTCATTCTTTCCATCTCAGGAACTGAAGAAAGAAGAGTCGGGGGGGGGGGGGTTGGCCCTGCTTGAATTCTCAGCAGACTCCACAGTGGAAAAGTTCAAACATTATGGCCTCCAGTCATTTTCTAAAACAAACAAAACCAGAGCAAGCCTGCTGGGCACTCTCTGACTTACAGGACTAAAATCCTCTCCCATTTTTTTCTTATTTGTTTTTCCCTCCCCACTCCATACACTCCTCAGAAGCATGTGAGTCATGGGCACCCTTGGAACTGAGCTGATAGTTCCTTGCACACCAGTGTGAAATGTCAACATACAAATTAAGCAAAAGTTCTGGCTGGGGTGGTAAGTTGAGTTGGAGCCATAGGAGCTGCCTGATCAGGTCTGGTTTCTCCAGGGAGGGAGGCCCAGTTGGAGTCCAGGACCAGAGGGACAAGGCAGTTGTCAAGGACAAAGCTCATGGTCAAAGCCAGGAAACAGTCTGAGAAGAGGCAGGAAGCTGGGGCAAAGCCAAAGCTGTCAGTGCTCCTGGGAGGTACACTGAGACTCAGGGTGGAGAGAGGAGAGGTGGCAGACAGGTCAGGCAGCCATGTTGGGTCTGATCTAGCTGAGACGCTGACCTGTGCAATCTCTGCCATGTGGCTGACCAAGGCCCAGCACCCTAGGCTTCTCCGGGCTCTCTTTGCCTTAACAGAGAACTGGCTCTTCTCTGGTCATGCAGATTTCTTACAGTCATCTCAGATAGCATCTGCCCATTCTCAACATGTCCTTCTTTTCCCCAGTGCCTACCTGGGAGTTATGATCAGTGAGATAGTGGATAATCCATCTGAGCCGCCACAGGTTCCCATCAGCAGCTGGGGGTGAAGAGGGTCCACTCCAGTGGAGGGTGGGGCATGAGCCACATAGGGTCTCTTAAATTCTATTGAGCTTTGGGTTAAGTTTTAAATGAGGTGAGTCCTGATTATCAACTAAAGATCAAGACGGAAACCAATCGCAAACACAGGATCCATTCATCAGTGTAGCCTGGCCTTTCAAGCCATGCTGGTTCCCGGCCGATGCTCAGCATGGTTTTCAGACAGTATTCAGCCATCATGAACACAGCACAAGTGACAAGGGCTGGAGGAGGGAGCTGCACAGCAATCTGCAGGGAACAGAGCAGGCAGACAGAGACCTGAGCAGGACCAACAGCAGATCCCACTTACCTTTGTGCTTAGAGCCCCCACCCCCACAAATACTCCATGATTTGATTCCCAGGCCCAGGTCTGACTGAGACTCCAGGTGGGAGATGACAAAGATTAGGAGGCAGAGGGGCCTAGGACAACCCAGGCTCACAGAGGATCAGCCAGGTGAAAAAGCAGCATATGGAGCCAAGAGGGACTTAGAGCAAAATCCACCCCACGTCCTGTCTGGAAGCCTTTTTTGCACCTTTGGTGGTGGGGAAACCAACCAGGTCCCTGGAATATGGACCTCCAGATTCTAGAGCAGGGCCCCCAAGCCTCGGTCCCCAGCAGAGTGTTCAGACCCACAGGAGTCTTCAAAGGTAACCAGGCACTCATGGGACACTTCTGCAATATTTAAAATGCAAACAGAATTTGAGGATGATCAGGCTAACCAAAATATCCTTATTTTTTAACTGAAATTTGAACCAGCTCAGTGTACTGACATTGTGGATCAGAAAGTATGATTAGAAGTTATATGTGCATTTGATTGACTCTAAATGAGGAAGTGAATTAAAATATTTATTATTAAGTATAGTTGGCTGGACAAAAATCTTTCAAAACATGTTGCACTTGACAAGGAGTTAAGTAAAGAAAAGTTCTCTTTGGTATAGAAAGGTTAGAAACCATTTGACAAGAAGCAGGAAAATGCTTGTGGATTTTATCAGCTCATTACATGGGGCTGGAAGCACCTCATTCCCTGCCTGAGGAGATGCTGATTATGTGTGTGAATCTGGGGCTCTTAGTCAAGGAACCACATGGCCTTGGACAGGAGCAAGCTAATAGTAGAGGGTAATTGGTTAAGGATAATACCAGCTATAGATATGGACTGGATTAATTAATGAGTTAAGGAGAATACCAACTGTAGATACGGACAAGCCTGGATTTGAAACCCACTTCTCTCATCTAGTACATACATGAATTTAGACAAATGGATAAGTTAAGGAATAATGTTGTACATATCAAAAACACCAATAAATCTAAAAACTTGGTCTTTCCTTATATAACAAGAAATTGGGGGTAGAACATTGAGATGGAGCAATTCCTGAAGGACACCAGTGAGGACCTGGACTCTAGTTCAATCTCTACTTCACCACCCTTGAGTGTAGAAGTGCTCATCCTCTTAGTGACCATACCACAGTCACTGCACCAGCCATTGCATCCACATCCAAATAGGAAGAAGAAAGTAAAAGGGCAGAAAATATACACCAGCTGAATCTGTCTTCTCGAATTTGATCAAAATTTTATTTGTTTACTTTTATCTTTGAACTGACACGTAGTAATTTCACACTTTATAATAAATATAGTGGTGTTGTGGTACATACAATGTACAGGTATCAGAACAGAGTGATCAGCGTATCCTTCGTCTGAAACATTTATCATTTCTTTGTGAATCTGTCTCTTTGTATCAGGAAAACATTTGTTCACTTGGAAGCCTCCCTCGGTAGATTTCTGCTGATGTGTCTTCATTAACAGGTTGCAGGTGCGCTTTGGAGAAAAATCAATTGACAAAGAATTGACATTTAAGGAGAGTATTAATCAAGTGTAGGTAGGTAATGACTTTCTTAAAATAAAAACAAGTGCTCTAAAAATAAAAAATAACATCCTATTGACGCTCATCAAATATGTTTAGTTAAGATGACTTTTTGTTATAAACATAGTCAATAATATGTTTAAATAAGTTAATAATGAGAAAGAAAGAGAGAAAAGCAGGGAGGGAAGTAAGGAAAGGAAAAAGAAAGGGGGAAGAGGGAAGGAAGGAGAAGGGGGAAAGGGAAGAGCATCTCAGTAACTTCCGAAGGTTTGAAAATTGGTAACTAAGGCTCGGCGCCTGTGGCTCAATCCGCTAAGGCGCCAGCCACATACACCTGAGCTGGTGGGTTCGAATCCCCAGCCCGGGCCCGCCAAACAACAATGATGGCTGCAACCAAAAAATGGCCAGGTGTTGTGGCGGGCGCCTGTGGTCCCAGCTACTTGGGAGGCGGAAGCAGGAGACTCGCTTGAGCCCAGGAGTTGGAGGTTGCTATGATCTGTGATGCCATGGCACTCTACCCAGGGGGATAGCTTGAGGCTCTGTCTCAAAAAAAAAAAAAAAAGAAAAAGAAAATTGGTAACTAAAAGTAAAAAAAAAGCATTTACTCTGCCTTTTCTGTAAGCATTAATGAGAGGGTTCCCTTTATAGAAGTATTCTAGCTTAAAAATGGTGACAAGATTAGACACTCACGTTTTGTGCCCATCGTGAAATGACAGACCAAAGAGTGATTGTGAGTGGCTGCTAATATCACAGAAAGAGTCCGCTGGATGCGACGGGAGAAATACACTAACTTCTAAAGATTGCAGTATTTTTGCCAGAGACTTTATTCTGAATCTTATCAAGCTTAAGACCTAACTAGCAATTTACAGGGAATGGAGGAGCAGAGGAACACGCCGAACATGCCACAGGGACACAGTCAGCAAAATCCAGCATGCAAGAAAAGTTACAGGCTGAAGGAGTCGTTTTTTCAACAATTAAATAGTGCATGTTGGGGTGAGGGAAGAGGAAGGAAGGAGAGGGAAAAGAGATTTTAAAAGATTTGAGGTACATTTGATAATTGCAATATATGAAACTTATTTGAGGCTGACAGAAAAAACTATAAAAACATAAAATAATTGGGAAAATTTGAACACTGACTCAATGTTTTATTTTATGTAATCATTTTTAATTATTTAGATGTAAAAATAGTATTGTAGTCTTATCTCCTTAAAGTGTACCCATAAAATAAATGGTGGGTCCAGACACAGTGGCTCACACCTATCATCCTAGCCCCTTGGCAAGATCACTTGAGGCCAGGAGACCAGCCTAAGCAAACACCAACAACTCTGCAAGGAAAAAACAAACTGGCTGGGTGTGACTGTGCATACCTATAGTCCCAGCTACTTGAGAGACTGAGGCAGGATGGTCTCTTGAGCCCAGGAGTTTGAGATTGCTATGCACTACGGTCACGCCATTGTCTAACCCAGACAACAGAGTAAGATTTTACCTGGAAAAAAAAAATGGTGACTCCAAATGGATTAAATTATATGATGCCTCATATTTGCTCTAAAATAATCCAAGGAAAAGGAGGAAATGGAAGGAGGCACAGATAATATATTAGCCCTGAGTTGATAACTGTTGAAATTGGATCGTAAGTATGTGCAAGTTCATTATCCTTTTTTCTTCTTTTTTATGTGTTAGAAATTTTTCTTAATAATTTTTAAAACACAAACCAACCTTAGAATGAATAGCCAGTGCCCTGCACTTAAAAAGCAATTGAGATGATAAATATAGTCTGTATTTTACCACAATTAATTTCTTTTTAAACTAAATTAGGGTAAGTGCCACCAGTGACATTGCTGAGCCACTGAAACAACCAACTGTAGTATTCCCATCTCCCGGCTTACTGTTAAGTCAAAGAGCACATATTCTCACTATGAGACTCAAGTTCAAGTTTGGTTTCTGATAGTTCTGCCCAAATCTTCCCATCCCAAGTAATAAAGCCAGAGAGACAAAGAGCAGGAGCACCTGGCCTCGTCACAGAGCTCAGGACAAGCAGCATGGGGCCCGGGAATCAGCACGTGGAAAGGCCCAGGGAGCAGGGGAATGAAGTTCTGCCCTGGAGTTCAGGCAAAATGAACCAGCCTGGTGTAGTAGAGGGAGGGGTCAGAGGCAAACTGTGATACACGATGAGCTTGGGGGACAGCGGGGAGCCACCACTCACATAGGTCCTCTAGGGATCATAGTCTTAATCCTAGGGAAAGTCAGAAGCTGTTGGAGAGTCTATGATTCATTCTATGGTCATTTTATGCCAGATTCACTTTCAACTGTTGCTACAGTGTGAGGACTGGGGGAGGACCAAGGCAGAGACACAGAAACAAGCATTTCGGGCAAAAGATGATGGCAGCTTAGACCTCACTGGTGCCTATATGGAAGAAAGGGGACCAAGCCATGAGCTTTTATAAGGGTGGGGTCAGTGGAACTCTGTGCTGGAGCAAATCTGTACTGTGCCGGAAGGGGGTGTGAGGCAGGGAGGCATTGGGGAGGACCCCTAAGTATCTGGGCATGGCAGGATGAACAGCGACCTTTTCGGGACACTGAGGGACATGGAACAAAAGCCCACCTTTGGGGAGGAATAGCTTGAACTGTAAGCAAGGATAGAACAAACACCTAAGAGAAGCCTGGTCTTAGTGGGTCTCTTAATCACCGTTAATAGAAATAGTGACAGTTGCCACTCACTCTTTATTTATTATGGACAAAATCTATCCAATGGCTGGTGCTCCACAGCCATCATGGAGGCAGACCACGCTTTCCCAAGAGGACCACAACCAAGTCTCTCATGTTCTCCTGCAAGGTGACCTTTCCCCTGCTCCCATCAGGAAGTACATCTGTGTCCCCCCCACCCCACCCCTTTGAATCTGGGCAGGTTTGTGGCCACTCCTGTCAGCAGCATGAGCCAGAAGTTATCCTACTTGACTTTTGAGGTGAATTCATAGAAAACCATATGGCTTCTGATGAGGTCCCTAGGGACACTGGTCTGGGGGAAGCCAGGCCATGTAAGTGGTCTAGTTCTCTGAGAACAAGCTGGGCAGGCCACATACAGATATGCCAGGTGTCAGACTCAGCTGATCACCAATCGTCAATGCCAGATGACCGGGCCACCTTGGAAATACATCGTCCAGTTCTAATCTTGTCACTGCGTCTGTGACCTTAAGAAGCAGAAATAAGTTATGTAGCTCTAAAGAAAGATGGAGACTTTACCTCCTTAATATTTACATGGATGGAACTGGAAAATGTTCTTCTTAGCAAAGTATCACAAGAATGGAAGAAAAAATATCCAATTGTACACAACCCTATTATGAAACTAATTTATAGTTCTCAAATGAAAGCTACAACCTAATTCTAGCCCAAGAATATGGGGAGGGGTTGGGGGAGTGGAGGGAAGAAGGGCAGATGGGTGGAGGGAGGGTGATTGGAAGGACCACCTCTATGGTCTGTCTCACAGGTATAAATGAATCTTTCTAAAACTAGAGTATAAATGTCTTAACACAATAACTACGTAAATGAGAAAGTCTATATAAAAAAAAAAGAACATGGGTGTTGAAGCCTAGGAACACAACCTGCTAAAGGCAAGGTGTGGTGGGCAAGAGTCTAAGATTACCTAACTCCCAATGATACTCTTAATAATCCTCTCCTGTTGAGTGTGAACTGAACCCATGAACATGGTGATGCATGGGTAAAGTTATTTTGTAGATGTAATCAGAGGCTCTAATCAGTTGAGTAAATCCAAACAGAGGTCATCGGGGGGTCTGACATAATCCCAGGATCTTAAATCTGGTTCTAAAAATCAGAGACAAAGAAGTCAGAGATTCAAAGCACTAGAGATGATCAGCAGGATAGAGACTCTTCACAGGTAGCTAAGAGGGAGCCATGGCAAGGAGTGCACACATCCTTTAGTTGCTGAGAGTGGTCCTCAGATAACAGCCAGCAAAGAAATGGGAACTTCAGTTCTATAGCAACAAGGAACTGAATTCTGCCAACAAATTGAATGAACTTGAAAAAAGTGCCCCTTGCTCTGATGAGCTTGAGTTTGGTGAAGATGATGATTTTGACTTTTTAAGACCCTAAATGTAGAACCCAAACAGGCTATGCCCAGACTTCTGACCTACATAAACAATGAATTAGCAAATAGGTATTGATAAATTCACATTAATTTTTCTTGCAGTAACAGAAAACTAATATGCATTTGCCTATGTGGAGTTTCAGAGTAATTAGGAACATAAGAAAATCTCACTTGGGGCTTTCTGGTATTTGGAAGGGCTTCCCTATGGAATTCTCCTAATTCAAGTAAATTCCCCTAGGGTAATGAGGATCATGAAAAGCTATACTCACTAACTATTCCCCAATCTGACTAGTATTGAATGACTTTGTCAAATGTGCAATTGTTTTTTTTTTTTTTTTTTTTTTTTTGAGATGGAGCCTCAAGCTATCCCCCTGGGTAGAGTGCCATGGCATCACAGCTCATAGCAACCTCCAACTCCTGGGCTCAAGCGAGTCTCCTGCCTCAGCCTCCCAAGTAGCTGGGAC